>JANIEQ010001215.1:0-24934 GCA_024708375.1 Oxalis stricta | reverse complement strand
AACATCACCACCTCCCTCTCTTACTCACTCAAACCTCCTCCTCCTTCTTCTCAACCACCAATATCAGCCACAACCCCGTCGTCCCAGCCCCCTCAAACCACCACCACCACCAACACCTTCCTCCTCCGCCTCCCAACCTCCGCCGCAAAACAAAAGTCCTCCGCCCGCGAAGATCAATCCTCTGCAAACTTTTCAGTAACCCAACTCTTATAACTTCCACTCCAACCACCAAAGCTTCCAATTCTCAGTCTCTCTCATCAAAGCTCCGGCTTTCCAGCAAACTGAACCCTCCTCCACCGCCACCGCCGCCGCCACTTCCAACTCCGCCTCTAGCTAAGAAACTAACCCAAGAAGCAGAAGTCACTAGAAAGGAAACCCAAAAAGTGGGAAACTGAAGATCCTGCTCCTGAGTTTCGTCAGGAAGGGAAAATTTTCGTGGGGAACTTGCCTAGCTGGATTAAAAAGCCTGAATTTACGGAGTTCTTTCGACAATTCGGACCGATTAAGAATGTGATTCTGATAAAGGGCCATGATGAGATAGAAAGGAATGCTGGGTTTGGGTTTGTGATATATGATGATCCAGGGGCAGAGAAGGCCGCAATGAGGGCGGGGTTGAATTTGACGGAATTGAGTTTCATGGGAGGTGTTTGACTGTGAAACTTGATGATGGGAGGAGGAACGAAGACGAAAGTAGAGGAAAGAGCAAGGTGGGTTGAGGGAGAGGATGGAGATGAATCGAGGTCTAAGTGGCATGAAGAGAGGAATGGGTCGAGGAATGATCTCAAACGGGTTTTGGATACGCAGCCGGAGAATTGGCAGGCAGTTGTCACGGCTTTCGAGAGGATTAAGAAGGTAGAGAATTGTAGATAGTCTCTTTCCTTGCTCCGCAATTTCAATTTTATTGATAACTTGATTTTTGTTCTGAGAGGACTCTGAGCTTCCTCTGTAGATACTTATAGGCACTTTGGATAGCATGAATTGTTGTTCTGATTTCACAATGATGGAAATGGTAACACTTTTAGGTTGAAATGCGTTGTCCAGCGATGTTCATTGGTTGTTTCAATCTTAAATGGTCTTTTTCCATGTAACCCTGAGTTTAAACTTTTCAAATCACGATTGAATGAGACAACTAAATATATTATGTTTAGGTTTACCTACTAGTTTTGTGAAAGGAGTCTTCTTTACTGTCATTCTTCTTTTCCTTTTTAGCCTTCAAGAAGAGAGTTTGGGTTGATGGTGAAGTATTATGCAAGACGTGGGGATATGCATCGTGCACGCCAAACTTTTGAGAGCATGCGGGCAAGGGGTATAGAGCCAACATCACATGTGTACACAAGGTATTCACTTCTGACAAATTATGCTATATTCTAGTCTTGAGTTGATGTCTATTTATATTAGCTTGATTTCAGTTTTCTTTAATAAATGCTCTTATAAGGATGGCCATGGCCGTGATGGACAAATGTGGTCTGTGTCCCGAGTTATATTCTTATACAAGTTATTAGTATTATCAACTTTCAAACTGTCTTTCTGTGAAAAACAACTGATTTTTCCTTTAGGCTGTGTTCTAAAATGAGGTTTATTTCTTAATAAGTTTCTTCCTAGTTGAACATTAAAATAATTTATTTCATGCAGCCTTATTCACGCTTATGCAGTTGGTAGAGACATGGAAGAGGCATTATCTTGTGCCCGGAAAATGAAGGAAGAGGGCATTGAAGCGAGCTTGGTTACCTACAGTATAATTGTAGGGGGATTTGCCAAAATTGGCAATGCTGAGTATGTCTGCCAACTCATATTCACATCTGATTGACTTTTTTTTTTCTTTTCTTTTTTTTCTCCCACTGTTAATATGCTACTATCTAATACCACCTCATGTTGCTTTGGAAGTGCTGCAGATCACTGGTTTAGAGAGGCTCGGAGGAAATATACAACTTTGAACGGAATCATTTATGGGAATATTATTTATGCTCATTGGTTAGTATTCCATTCAAAGCTCATTAGCGGTGTTTTGTTCAACTATATGCTTAATTTACTGGTGTGCACCTCTTAACCCCTGAAGAGCTTCTACATGAGTCAATCTCAGTTGAATCATCTTAGAGAGCTCCAGTTGGTATTTGTGGAGGAAAAACTTTAAAAAGTAGAGTTGTTTGTCAGTACTAGTGATGATATTTACTGCTGATATATGGTTTCTTTCGTAATGTTGGTTCTTGTTTCTGAGTTAAATTTCTCTGATGGTGCATTAGTAGATTTCATGCCAACTAAACACATACTCTCTAAGCTTCTTACGTCCCGTCTTCCACGCTTTGATCATTTTGTTCAGATGATGTTTGTGTGATCGAGCTGAAGTATATTATTAATCTGATGTGTACTACATCTTTTCAGCCAAACATCTAATATGGATCGAGCTGAAGCATTGGTAAGGGAGATGGAAGAAGAGGGTATAGATGCACCAATTGATATTTACCACACAATGATGGATGGTTACACCATGGTCCTTAATGAAGAGAAGTGCCTGGTTGTTTATGACAGACTCAAGGTAAAATACTTTCCATCAAGCGTTCCCTGTGAAAGACAACACTTCGATTAAACGACTTTTTATATTAAGCTAAAGCTGTATATACACGAGTTCACTTGTTCAGGGTTTTTTTCTGCTTTTAAATTTTGCTTTCTTTGTTTCTCAACACTGCAAAGATGTTATGCTGTCCAAATCACTCACACGTGTATTTTCCACAGGAATGCGGATTCACTCCTTCAGTAATTACCTATGGATGTTTGATCAACCTCTACACTAAGGTCAGTCAACGGTCATTTTTTACACTTCATAATGGAGCAATTTGCTCTTCCAATTTAGCAATTTGAAAGTAGTGTACGATTCATATTCAATGTTCTCAGCTAAGCTTATTTTAAAGGTTGTTCGTAAGTTTTTCTTCCCAGTGGGGAGTATCACATGGTTAAGCCTTTGTTATTTTGTGACTGCGTCATGTGTAATTGTAATATTTCTCTTGGCATGCTTATTCATGCTGCATTTTCTCTAGATAGTATGCAGTCGTCGTATTTTTTTTAATTGTTATCTTGTAAACTCACAATTTAGTATTTGGTGATTAAACCTTAACATAGCGTACCTACTTTTCAGGTTGGAAAGGTTTCAAAGGCGCTTGAGATTAGCAAAGAGATGAAATCACTGGGGATAAAACATAACATGAAGACCTACTCTATGCTCATAAATGGTTTTATAAAATTGAAAGATTGGGCAAATGCCTTTGCAGTATTTGAAGACGTGATGAACGACGGATTGAAGCCTGATGTGGTGCTTTATAATAACATTATCAGAGCATTTTGTGGTATGGGTAACATAGATCGTGCAATTCACACTGTCAAGGAAATGCAAAAGGAAAGGCACAGGCCTACGACACGTACATTTATGCCAATCATACACAGTCTTGCAAGAGCTGGGGAAATGAAAAGAGCCTTGGAAATTTTCGTTATGATGAGGAGGAGTGGTTGCATTCCAACTGTACACACTTATAATGCTCTAATTCTTGGCCTTGTTGAAAAACGTCAGGTACATTATGCTTTTATTAATCTTAGATAGCCAAACCCAGTATTGCTTATTGAAGGAAATTTTATAATTTCTTTTTACAATTTATTTGCAACTTGTGCAGATGGAGAAGGCTGTTGAAATATTAGAAGAAATGACAGTAGCAGGCATAAGTCCAAATGAACATACATATACAACCATCATGAATGGGTATGCTTCACTGGGGGATACTGGAAAAGCATTCGAGTATTTTAGTAGATTACGGAATGAAGGCTTAGAGCTCGATGTATTTACCTACGAGGCATTGTTGAAGGCATGCTGCAAATCTGGCCGGATGCAAAGTGCCTTAGCAGTTACCAAAGAAATGAGCTCTCAAAAATATTCCAAGGAACACTTATGTCTACAACATTCTAATTGATGGGTATGACTATATTATTTATTTATGTTTATGTATAGCCATATCTTTAAAACCTGCCTGAAATCGATCTTCTCTGTTTAATTTTATAGATGGGCTCGAAGAGGTGATGTCTGGGAGGCTGCTGATCTGATGCAACAAATGAAACGAGAGGGTGTTGAACCTGATATCCATACCTACACTTCTTTTATAAATGCTTGTTGCAAGGCTGGAGATATGCAGGTACTTTACACAATTATTTACTTAAATTTCTTAAAAACTGATTTTCTTTCATTTGTCTAACCAATTTGCTGCTAAAACATAACACCTAGGAATTTCATATTCAAAGGCCCACATGTCTTTTAATCATTTTGGTTTGGAGGTCCTCTGTTTCGAAGTCCCTATCTATAATTTCTGTTAAAAACTCCTTACATGATGCTGAATAATGCATCTAACTTTGAGATTATGTCCAGAATTTTGTCAATAGGATATAATTGCATCATTCTGTGCTACTTTTGTACAATCTCTTTAATATATTTCAATCTGTTTTTTTCTAGAGAGCCACGAAAACAATTAAAGAAATGACTGCTTTTGGAATTAAACCGAATGTCAAAACCTACACAACACTGATTCACGGATGGGCACTAGCATCTCTTCCAGAAAAAGCTTTGAGATGCTTCCAGGAGATGAAGTCAGCTGGATTAACTCCCGACAAAGCCGTATACCATTGCTTGATGACGTCATTACTCTCTAGGGCTGCCGTGGCGGAATCTTACATATACTCCGGAGTACTATCTATTTGTAGAGAAATGATAGAATCTAGTTTGACGGTAGATATGGGCACGGCTGTTCATTGGTCAAAGTCTTTAAGGAAGATTGAGAGGACAGGTGGTGAGCTAACAGAAATGTTGCAGAAGACATTCCCGCCCGATTGGAACACTACACCTCACTGTCGATTCATTTTCTGATCCCAACTCGCCTGCCGATGGACATGACAGTAGCGTCGACGATGATGATATCGAAAATGAAACGCATTATTCCATTGAGACCGATGATGAGGATGATATTAACGAACAATTTGTGTCTTAGCATCATTTTTTGTGAAATGGCTAATTCCTTCCTGCTAGGGAATATTGTATTTGTAACTCTTAAGACTATAGAATATAGAAATATGTTCAACTGTTATCAAGTAATTATTCAGTCTTTACTGCTTTTGAATCTGAATTTTTTATCTAATGAAATAGCCATCTTGCAATTGCAAGGGGAAGAGTGCATTCTGCAACATCCCTTCCTATTCCCTCAAAATAGGAGAGCCCCGCCTCCAAAAGCGCCAAAGCGGGGAGTCTTAGTGCACCTTGCCATTTCTTTTGCCCTTTGATATATGCAGTTTGTGATATATATCTATGCTTCATGGAGAATTTAGCTGCATGGTTTTGCATGGCTACATTAAACATGATTGGTGTGGTGAGTTGATGGAAGATATGGGTACATCATACATACTCCTACAACAGAACATTTTGGGCTGGGCCCAGAGATGTGACTGTACATGGGCCATGGCTATGGCCCATCTCACCAAGAAAACTAACAAATCGATGCAGACAGAGAGGAGAGAGACAATGGTTGTCTTTCTCTCTCAAAAAGCTGAAAAGGTTTAAATGGAAAAAATGGAAATTGGCAACAATGGGCGAAGCAAGCAAGTTGGGCAAGTGGGAATGTGGAATGCAGCTGACAACCATTACATTACAAACAAAACAAAGCAGCCAGTATCCGTACACTCACTCCTATTTGTTCATCACTTCCACTTATATTTTATTATTTTGGTAATCCAATCCAAGCAACAATTTCTCAATAGACAAATTAAATATATTTTTTAATTACAAAAATATCACAAGAGAATATCCTTACTCGTATTGTTTTGTTTTAAAAAAGAATAAAAATAAATATCTCCTTAACAAATATCTATTTAACTCTTCACATTATTGTAAAAAAATGAAAGACATATTGTATTAGCAAGTATTCTTTTCCCTATATATTGTGAGTGAGTCAATTTGACTGCAAACAAAGCATACAACTTCATGGATGAGTTCTGGAAGAAAAAGAAAGCTATCCTTTTTTTAAATCGTACCCTTCCTTATTCCCTGTCTTATTAATATATTTTTTTATCTTTATTCAAACATTCACAAAAAAGATACATTTAGTCTATATATGCGAATATGTATATCTTTTGTATTTAAAATAAAGCTAAAAATATATATTTACGTAGCAATTTCTCCCCTCTCTCTCTTTTAAAAAGAATAATCCATCAATCCAAAATTTATTCTTCCTGAATCGATGATTATATTTTCCTCTTTCTCTCTTCCTTCTCCTCCTTCTTCTTTGTTCATTATCCAAAACTTCCCCCCCCCCCCCCCCCCCCTCTCCCCCCCTTTCTTCCCCCTTCCCCCCCTCTCCCTTCTCTTATTTCTTCTTCTTTCTCTTTTTTCTTCCCTTTTTATTCTTCTCCCTTTTTTTCCCTCCTCCCCCTAAATAAACATATAATTTATCATCTTTCTCTTTCCCCTCCTTCCTCCCCTCCTGTATAAATATAAAACGCCTTTTAAGTTCTTAACCATTAAGAAAAAGTTACCCTTATTCATTGTTCTCATGTTCTCATGCATAAAATACTTTCTTTCCTTTTTTTTTTTCTTTTTTTTTTTCTTTTTTTTTTTTTTTTCAAAATACTAACATAATAAATTAACAGATTATTCTAACATAACTTTTATTTTTCTGACTCTAGCAAATGATATACAGTAGTATAATTATTTTCCCTTTTTTTTTTTCCTTTGACAACTGGTAATTTCCATATACAACTGTATAAGTAATTAATTTCATAAAATCAGTATCAGAATTTCCAGCCTATAAAGGAGGAGAGAAAAATTACACATTTGAGTTGGGCCATTTAATAAAGAATTAAGCTTTTCACCTAACAACCATTGGGTGTGAGAAGATGTTCACAAAAAACAATCACTACCTATATATAGAGAGCTTTAGAGAGAGAAGAATTTCATTGAAAAAAGACTCTGTCTAGTGTGTGTGCAAGCTCTCAAGCTCTCTCACCCACAAAGAAAAAATCAAAATACAATCACAAGGTGAGTCAAAGTGTATCTGTTTTTTTTTTTTTTTTTTTTTGTTCGAGTAATAACAATATTATTGATAAAAATGTTTTTTATGTGAAAATTTTGTTCTTTAGCTTTCGGCATGCTTGATTTTTCGTTCTTGGTTTTGATTTTGTTCTTGAATGTGCTATCTGGGAATTCTTTTTCAGTTGTAAAGGTGAATCCTTTTTTCACTGAAAGTGTTACATTGATGTGTTTGTTGGTTAAATGTATTAGTATTGTTGAATCTGTTTGTTTGTTGTTTTCCTGCTAAATGTTGAATGTGGTGTGATATGACACCAGAAGATATGACCAGTAAGGCTTTTGGGTTTTTCATATTTTGGCTAGCTGTCTTGTCTAATCAAGGTTTTTGGCTGTGTTTGGTTAGCTTAGAAAGTGAGAGAAAGAGATGGCCAAAAACCCCAAAACAAACACAAGGTTTAGACTCATTTGTTTGATTATATAATGTAACAGTTGTTTTGAAAGTTGGTAAACTCTTTACTCCACATTTATGAGTTTTCAAAGTCCTGTTTAAATATTCTAAGTTGAATAATTGATGGGTGGGTTTTTCATCACTGAATTGACAGAAGAATCCCCCAAGATTAAAAGAAAAGTTAAGCTCAAAGAGAATAAAGCTACAAAAATGATGTTCTTTCGTTTGCTGGTTTTCGAAATAGTTATAATTTTTCTCCTCAGAAGTGCCGTAAAAATTACTGTAGTAATGAATAAAGTTTGAGCACTTTACAGTTTCCTGCTGGTTTTCCTGTAAAAGGTAGTGAGTAGTAATCAATTTGAATCAAGCATGCCCTCCTTTTCTTTTTCTTCTTCTTGGTTTTTCCCTCATTTTGATTTGAAACTCTTATATTCAAATGTTTTCTCATCTTAAAAAGTTTTTACCTATACGGTCACTTAGATGATATCCAGAAACTCTGCAGATAACAACTTGATGGATGATAATACTGCGCTCTTTATGTTCCAACAAGAGCTGCAAAAGTAGCTTAAAAGCGTGAAAAATCTGTACGTTGTTGGTTCAACATGTCAAGGCAATCACATCTTCCACCTCGCTGCCCCTTTACAAAGGAAACCACCTTCTCGCCCAAGTTATAATGCAATTCCTCCAATTTCGTCAACCAGATCATTACCACAACACCACAAGTCCTTTTCTCAGAGTTCCTTATGGGAGGAGCAGCCAGATTGGTTGGACGGATTGCTGGAAGAAGATCCAGCAATGGATCACTCAAAAGGAAACTCTCATCGTCGGTCATCCAGTGATTCGATTGTTCATTTTGATGGTCTTGTTGACACTTGTTCTGCCAAAAGTGGTGAGGAAATCTCTGTGGGGAGGAAACTGTAGTGAATTGGAGTTGACTTCTCTATATGGTCCAAATTCTCCTCGTGGATTAAATACTCCAAGTTGCTTTGGAAAATTCCACCAGGTTGGATTCATTTCTGTCCCATAATGCCAGAGACAATGCGTTGGAGTCAACTTTATATGGTCCGAATTCCCTCGGGCAAGGGCGTAATTCGAGTTTCTCAGAAAATGCCTTTGTTTCTGCTCTGTCAGAAAGTGTTCCTCAGTATTGCTTGCCATACATGGCCAGAAATTTTGGAAATTCTCACACAGTTGCTATGGGGGACTTTTGTGGTTTGGTTGTTGAGCCCAATTCTGAAACAAGCACTACAAAACGGTACAAGTTTGGCCTCTCTTTTGTTCTTTATTTGTTTTTAAGTTTTCATATCATCCAAACATACCATCATTAGCAGCCTAAACCAAGTTCATAATCACAGCCCTAGTTCTTTAGCTTTGCTCGATATATACTTACAGCGAAGGACTAGGGTGTGTATTTCCATTGTCTGCATCGATATATTTTTTAATCTTGCCGCCTGTTCACGGGCAGTCCTTAAATCATGTTGCCAATACTTGTTTACATAAGCCTTATTTGCTAAAATTTCATCAGGGAACGCTTAAGTGCTTCTTTGCCAGACAGATTCCCTAAATCCCCTGAACTTGGCAAATGTAACTCTATCCATTTAAATATACAAGTGTAGTAACAGAGACTATCCATGTAACGTGGATTTGGACAAGTTCTCGTGAATCAAATAGTCAATGTTCAAATATCAGTCACTAGAGAAAATGTTTTCTTGCTTATATCTGAAGATTGTTGAGTCCCGTACTTCATCTTTTGTGTGTGCATACTACATTATGCTTATATGTGGATGTGCAGTCATAAATTCATGGATGCAATCTTTTTGTAGCCATGCTGGGCCACGTTCCCGGGTTCGGAAACTTCAGTATATTGCAGAATTGGAAAAAAAGAGTCAACTTTTTGCAGGTATTACTCTTATAGATGAAATTCATAGTCATAAAAGAAAGCTCATTGGTGATTTCCAATGTATGAAGAACAAGATCTCATTTTGCAGGCTTTAGAATCAGAGTTATCTGTGAGAACTGAAGATCTGATTCAGCAACGTGCTTCTTTGTCAATGGAAAATAGCACATTAAAGCACAGAATGGCCAGATTACAGGAGGAAAAATTTGTGAGGGAAGGTCGAGTCTATTTTCATTTACTGTATATTGCTTGCTTATATATAATTGATATTACGTACTGGTCCTAACTAGTTAAAATGGTTTCTTCTTTTGGTTTTTCAGACGAATACCATTCTCTGATGAAGGAAGCTGAGAGACTGAAAATGAAGTTGGCGAATTCTCCAAGTAGCAACAAAGCTGGATCATATTTCCGGTCGAATCGCAAAACTCACGTAGATGATGGTTGGCAGAATATGTTAGACATGTCGAAACTCAATATACGCTGATGATGATGGTGATAGTATAAATAGGAAATGCCAATGATTCTGTGCACATTAGCCAGCCAACCATGCCACATTTAGCTGAACATTGTCCTTGATGATATTAGGAACATAAATATGGTCACTTTTTTCACATAAAACATTAAAACAATGTGACATTTCATATTTCAGAGGTGTTTATTTCATGACTCGCCCTTTCAAAATTATTAGATGATCAAATCAAAGTGCCTATCTTGAGAATGATTGACCATTCCAATGTCTCCTGAAACTTACACAGCTAGCATAGTAATCAGTTTGGAATGATCCAAGTTTTTTCATCTTCAACATCTTCCTCCTTTTCTGCTTCTGCAACACAGTGGAATAAAAAGAAAAAAATTGTTGAAAGAAAATATATTTACGCTTGAGAAATAAAAAGAAGAGAGTGTTGTTGAGCTGCACGTTCCGAGTTGCAGGTTTGTTGGAAACTATTTCTAGTTGTAAGCTTGTTGATACCGTTCTGAGTTGTAGGGTTGTTGAAACCAGTCCGAGTTGTAGGCTTGTCGGCAGTTTACGTTTCGAGTTGTAAGTTTGTTGGACTTAACGAGAGTTGTAGGCTTGTTGATAGTTCTCTGTTCCGAGTTGTAAATTTGTTGATACTAATCCGAGTTGTAGGCTTGTTAAAACCAGTCCAAGTTGTAGGCTCGTTGGCAGTTTACGTTTCGAGTTGCGAAGCTTGTTGGACTTAATGCGAGCTGTAGAGCTTGTTGATAGTTTACTGTTCCGAGTTGTAAATTTGTTGATACTAATCCGAGTTGTAGGCTTGTTGATACTAATCCGAGTTGTAGGGTTGTTGAAATAATTCCAAGTTGTAGGCTTGTTGAAAGGTTTACGTTTCGAGTTGTAAGCTTGTTGGACTTAATGCAGTTGTAGGCTTGGTGATAGTTTACTGTTCCGAGAGTTGTTATATTTGTTGATACTTATCCGACTTGTAGGCTTGTTGAAATAATTCCAAGTTGTAGGCTTGTTGAAAGCTTACCGTTCCGAGTTGTAGGCTTGTTGAAAGCTTACCGTTCCGAGTTGTAGGCTTGTTAGCGTTTTACAGTTCCGAGTTGTGAGCTTGTTGACACCATTTCGAGTTAGACTTGCTTGAGTCATTCCGAGTTGTAGGCTTGAGGCTGCATTTGGTTTGGGAATTACAATCCAGGCCAGGTCGATTGCGGTTCGAAACAGACGCACCACGGCTCCAGATCGAACAGATTCGATTCAGTTAATTATTCGTGGGTTTGAATTTGGTTCAAACACACTGAAACTTTTATAATTTTTGGACTATGCTTCCCCTTCCGGGAAAAACTTAGATAGTTTTCTGGGCTTTAATCATTAAAGCTTGTAACCCATGAGGGGACTGGATTTGAAAATAATTGGCCTAGCCCACGATATATAATGTCATGAGTGGGCCCAACAATGTCGATTCTAAAATATTTATATATTAATTAAGCAAATGACAAGATCACAATACACAAGAATAAACTGAATTGGGTGCCAAAATATATATCCACACAACAACCTCCAACTAAATGTTTTACATCATCACGCTGGAAAGAATTATGCACAATGACGAGAAAAGGAAACCCTCCAAATGGTCTAGTAATAGAATGACTAGACATATTATATCATAGAAGAATCTTCACACACCCCCCCCCATATTCATACTTGTCACAGAAAAGCTCTAATTGCGAAGGGATGACCGAGGGACAGCAGGCAAGCCGACCCAGTCTTAGAGCCTATCAATTACAATTAAAGTGACACGTTACAAACTTAAATGAATTGAATCTAAGCAACTAATAAGAATGTATCAATCTATCTATCTAGATACCTGGCGTTGGCTCGGCCAGCCGGAGCTGTGTTGGGAGCAGAAGGCAAATTCAGTTCTGAATCCAAATCAGATTCCCTGTCAGGTTGGAGATAAGATGGCATCCCCTCAGATTCAGTTTCCGTTCCCATGTCAGCTTCCAGATCATCAAGTTCTAATAGAATAAAATACAATAGCACGTCAACTGTAAATCATACAATTTCTGGGAGAATAAGATATTGGAATGGAGAGTGACTACTAAGCTTACCGCCCATTAGGTCTTCTTCATCAATGTCATCTGGCACGCTATAGCTTCTCCCTCAGAGTCTCTTAAATTTCATTACTCACATCCATCAGGTCCATCATCTCATCTTGTAAGTTCTACAAACAACAATAAGAAGCATCTTCAGGAATCTTTACGTAGAGGACAAAACAAAAATTTCCAGGCTTTTAAATAATATTCAGAGGTACAAACATCAATGTCATTGATCTTCGCTGTTTTCATCATTCCTTTCAACTCCTTGTTGGCAGATTTCAATGCTGACATCTGCAGAAAAATATAATACGTTATATGAAAAAATCTTCATATATGAATTGATTAAAGAAGTTCTCTTTAAACAATACTTAACAACCACTATGAAAGCAATCTAGCAGTGTTCATGGAGAATTTTAAGAGATTCTTATATTCATGGACAAGGTGAGATCAAAGGATGCCAGAGTTAACAATATATTATCGTACCTGTAACAGAATAGAAATATTGAAAGCTAGTTAGACGTACGGTTTGTTGGGCATCTTTTAATACCCTCTGAAGCAAACGCCACTTGATCAAGGTTAAATGTCTGATTGTAGAGCATGTCACGTTGCCCTTCATACCTGTACACAATCTTAAACATTCAAGGAAATCCTAAATAAAGAGAGGGCATCCCCAGACAGAAATTATATGATTTCACTTGGGCACAATATTAAATTATTCAAACTACCAATGTAGCAACAAAAACTCCCATACTGAAATAATGACTCGAATACTTCTTGTTGCCGTCCAAACAAAAGTCATAAGATCAAATACTGAAAACCCTAATGCACTATACTCATTAACATTTAATTTGCTAATTGCAATCCTTTACTATTATAAGTAACAGCAGATCATCTGATGTCTTAAACCACCCATTCAGTCATATACCCTTTAACAAGACAAAGATACACCAATAAGAAAGAGGCACTTACATTCTCTTTTGCTTAAGAACCCTCATGAGCTCGGGCTTTAACAGCTTCTTGAGCAGGACCAGGTCGTGTCTTTTTTATCTGTTCTTTGTATCTGTTAAGCTCAACATCAAGCTTTCTAATCTTCTCTTCAACTGTATCGCCTCTTTTAGTGATCTACACAAAACAACTCTCATCTTAAGCAATGAATGGTTCGCAAACAATCTCTACATACATCATCATAACAATCCCTAACTAAAATGCACATAATCAAAAAACAGTAAAGCATACACTAGCTCAATTTGATTTTGAAAAACAAAAAAGGGCTTCCAAAATTTGTTTCGAATTGACTAAATCAACAGAAACTGAACCTAACCCTGAAAAGGGGATTGGATTATTACCCTATCGGAGGCATCTTGAATTGACGGAGGAGGCTCTTTTCCTTCTTAACACCAAACACTCTCCTCATCTTCGAGTTACGAAGTCTGTTGAGCTCTTATGGTTGCTTCGAATATAAGAAAATTGGGATGAAGATCAAAACTTTACACAGAATGAAACGCAATCGACTGATTATTCTCTCTGACGCGGATTTAATCGTAATCAGATATTGAATAGAAGTTAGAAATAAAACTAAATTTTCCAATCTATGTTTATTTTACTCTTTCCGTCTCACAAAATCTCCGAAATAGGACATAAAAATTTCGATACAAATTAGTACATGTAGAAAGAGATAATTATTTATTTATTTAATAGCGACTTTGGAGGGGGTGATCACGTGTGTGAGAGTGCACTGAAGTTGGATAGACAACACTGGAAATCAGAGACTTTCGGTTGGGTTTGAAGTTGAACCAGTCTTGGTTAAATTTTGAAATTGAACCAGTCAAACTCTCTCTGGCATAGCCGGTTCAGTTTTTGATTCTGAACCAATTCCAATAAAAAAATAAAATGAAAGGACCTATTTGTATAAATTGATAAAATAAGCAGTTGGTTTCTTCCGTCTCTCAGTCCGATACACTGGTAAATGGTAATCTCTCTCTCCTGAAAGCTTGTAAAGCTTAACAATGGAGGCCAACAATACAAATAACCCAATACAACCAAATCAGAGGCAAAAACCCATTCGTTTCTACACATTATCATTCCTAATTCTCATAATTTCACTCATAATCACACTATCCAACACTAATTACTTCAAGATCCAACGCCTTAAATCCTCCTTCCTGAAATCATCAAACTCCTACTATCTGTCACTTACAATCCAATTTTCAATTTCCTTCATCAGGAAAACTTCTAGCTCAACCAATTTCAAAGCACCCTCATTGTAGTTCTATGGATGGCTCCTTTCTTCTCAGGTGGCACATAGCAACTCGAATCCTGGTCGTACATTCTAGCCATCAATGAATTCATTAAACAAAATCCCAGGTTTGGATTTAACAATTGAGCATCATGGTGATTTAGAGTCTATAGATTTTTGGGATGGATTGCCTCAACATGATAAAGACTTAGCTTTTTGAGCTTTATAATACACCATGTCAGGTTAATAAGACTGTTGTGGTTTGTCATAGTGAGTCAGGTGCTTGGTACCCTCCATTGTTTCAGACACTTCCTTGTCCGCCAGTTGGGTATAAGCAATTCCTGTCTGTAATCGGTAGGACTATGTTCAGGAAACTGATAGGTGAATGCTAGACATGTTAAGAGATGTAATAAAATGGATCATGTTTGGGTTCCTACTGATTTTCATGTGTCTTACGTTTGTGAAAAGTGGGCTGATCCTTCTAAGGTTGTGAAAATCGTGCAGCCTATCGATGTTGAGTTTTTTAACTGGATCAAGTATCATCCGTTAGCTCTTAAATCTGCGGGAAACCTGGTTTCAGTTCTAAAAAGGTGGATTCTGGACAAGCCTTTGTGTTTTTGAGTGTTTTTAAATGGGAATATAGGAAAGGATGGGATGTTTTGTTAAGAGCATGCTTGAAGGAATTCTCAAAGGTTGATGATGTTGCATTGTACTTGTTAACGAATCCTTACCATTCCGATAGAAAACTGGTAATAAGATTGTGGATTTTGTGGGAGACTCCGATTTAGAGAAACCTAGAAAGGGTTGGGCTCCGATTTACATTATCGACACGCACATAGCTCAGATTGACTTGCCGAGGTTATACAAGGCAGCCGATGCATTCGTACTTCCGTCCAGAGGGGAAGGTTGGGGAAGGCCACTAGTGGAAGCAATGGCGATGGCTTTGCCAGTCATCACGACAAACTGGTCTGGACCCACGGAGTACTTAACCGAGGAGAATAGCTATCCTTTGTTTGTGGATACAATGAGTGAAGTAAAGGAAGGCCCTTTTGAAGGCCACTTATGGGCTGAACCTTCTTCCGAGAAGCTTCAAGTTTTGATGAGAGATGTTATGAGCAATGTCCAGAAAGCTAAAGCGAAAGGGCAAAAAGCAAGGGAGGATATGATTTGGAAGTTTTCGCCGGAGATTGTTGCGAAGATTGTTACTGATAATATACACAATATAATAGACAGCGCTACAAGATAGTATAAGGAGTTTGCATTTCTTGGTTTCTTTTGTCATCTGGGGTTTTTGTTAGCAGCAAATGAAGAAATTTTCTTTCGGTTGGAGGATTTTTCATCCTAGACGTGGTTTGTTAGTTCTTCATTCGTTAATAGCTTTGTGATAATATATATAGGCTTAGCAATTTTCATTTTAAGCGTCATAGTTGATGTATATATAGTTGTAATGATGAGTAAAAGTTGTAGAGTTGACAGTTCATTTCCTGAATTTCAGAAGCAGAAGCCTGAACCATGCACATTCTACATAAATAAGGTTCTTCAAATTGCATAAAATGATTAGATGCTGAAAATTGACAAAAATAGAGCTAAAGATGCACCAAAGTTTAAATATTGTGATGAAGGCAAACTCCATAAGTAATATTGCAAATTGATTCCGTCGTGTAAATAATTTCCAAGTTAATCACTCGATTGAAACAAGATTACATGAATGATGCTTATGATTATGTCGTCTATTCCAGCTAAATATCAATATAGTTTATTGCAGGCTACAACTGCTATTGTGCTTAATTATCAGTGGAGATGAGGGGAAAACACTTCCATAACTTCCTTGTAGACAGGTTTCTTGAAATCCACAACCTGTGCAAAATAGGAAGAAGAAATTTGATGAATACAAACTCCATAAAACTAATCAATCTAAGTTTTAGACAAATGAAACTCTACTCACATTCTCAAGTAATTGCTCCGGAGACATCCATGACCAAGCGCCAAATTCAGGCTTTTCGGTGCCATCACCTAAAAGATTGATTTCTTCTTCAGTCCCATTGAATTTAAGGAGATACCTGCGAATTTGCAGATGACTTAATGAGATTGTGACTGAATAAAACAAAATACAAAACTAAGTCTTTGCTTAAGATAAGTTGAGTTCATGTGGGCATGTTAGATTCATATTCTTTTACAATTAACTAGTACTGGCATTTTTGAGGGACTAACCACTTCTGAGCTTGTCCTTTCCAGTCAGATCCCCACTGTCGTTTAAGTTTTTCCCTTACGTCTGGCGGGAAATCATATGTTAACCAATGAGGCACCTGCGTTCATAATAAAATACAAGGTAAGAAGACTAATACAACACTGTAAGAAGAATAATGATGATAACGAAGATAGCTGCTCTTTCCATTAAAACAAAAGCTAAAAGCATGCGAGAAAGTTCAGTTGTGGATCAAAAGTTAAAAAACTTTGCTGGAGAAGCTGCTCTAGAGTTAAATCTTTTGAACATTAAACCTTAGGTTATCTGTAAGGGGACTAGCTAACGTAATGCAACCGGACTATCCAAGTATTTAACTTTTTATCGAATCATCCCCACAATCAAGTGGTACATTTCAACAAGTTTCTATCATCACTCACAACTAACCAAGAAAGGTAAAAAAGCAAACCTCTGCAATAACCTCAGCAGAGCTAACTCCTGTTTCCTCTTTCAGTTCCCTTAAAGCAGCAGATTTAGGATCTTCATCGGCGTCGATTCCACCTCTGTTGAATTTGGTTTTGATTAACATATCAAATAATATAGCACGAAAAATTGACCAAATGCATTCTCATACTATAAACTAACCTGAGGCATTTGCCATGAATCGGGTATATCTAGTCTTGAAGCTGCAAAAATCTGCAATACCCAAAATCAAATTCGATCATTTATGATTAAAAATTACATCTTTTAACACATAAATAAATGTTAATTTCACCTTTTTTGATGGATTTATGAGACATATACCAACATTTCTCCTATACCCTTCAGGTGAAGACTCCATGGATAACGACGAGGAAACGCAAGATAACAGCAGCAAATTATGATGATGGACTGGTGGAAAATTCTAATGAAATTTAGAGAATTTTGGAGGCTGTTTTGGGAGGACTATAGCTGATGAGGAACGATGAAGATGAAGTGAAGAATAAAAAATGGAGTGATCGGGCTAAAGCCATTCCAATCCCATGAATGACATAGAAAAAATACAGATACAGGTATTCACGAGAGATAAAAAAAATCCACAGATTTGGTCCATATATGTTATTAAGTCCATTATCGATAAATGGTCTCTACTTTTTATGTTTTACACTACGGTTAGTCCTCTTAAATAGCTTAAACGCATTTTGTTACTTCTCTTTTTTTTTGATGAATTTTTGTTAACTCGAAGCGATAATGTAACTCGAAATTTAAATCGCTGGTTCTCCTCAACCTAGCAGCTGATAATCGAGATCGAGTATTACAATAGGGTTCAATTATAAGTGATATAACTCAAAAATATAAAACGGATTAAAATAAAGTCACGGTTGAATTGAGCATTGACGACCGAATAAAATGGTTCAAATTGAAAGCAGTAACCACAACAAATTTTTATTTTATAATCTCTATCTTCTTGCTATCGATAAACTTTCTTGGTATTTTCTAGATCGATCATCTCGTATTGCCGGTCTAGACAAATCGAAAGAGATTGTAAAACTTTGTACTAAAAGACGAGGGATATATAGGTTTTGCTTGTTTTGAAGATATACTATATATACCATTTATCAACAATGTAATATTTAAGATAAATAATGAATGGAATCTTTCAGTTGATCATGGAATGGAATTTCTATGATGTTGCTCAACAAGAGTTGTTCATCATAACCGTTTAAAATATAATGTCATATAAGCGATCATATTAGAGAGACATCATTACATCTCTTTACGTAAGAAATGGATGGTTCGTTGCTTTGTGGATTCGGTCAAAAAGGCAATATTAATAATGTTTAATTAAAAATATACTACATCCATCTTAAAATATATATGTAAATTTTTACATATAATTTATATTAAAAAATTTGTATATATTTTGGCAAGATGGAGAGAGTATATAAAAATTAATTATTTTGATTTTTATTTTCAGAATTATAATCCGAATTATATTTTTAAAAAAAATAATATATAATAATAATAAAAATAATGATAAATAGAGTAACAAATAAAAAGATTCGATTTCACGTACTATAAAATTTATAATTTGAACAATTTAATTTTATTCTTCCTATTTTTTATAAGATTAAGATATGACTTTTATTTTATTTTTCAAAGTAAGATAAGATTGTTTCATAGTGTGAATTACAACTTTGTTTATTAATTAATTTGACCATAGATAAATAGTAATTCAATATTAGTGGTAAATGTAAAATATCAATCACTACATTCACACTGTATTTAATAAGTTGCCTTTTAATTAGAATCCCTGTATTTAATAAGCTGGCTTTAATTATTTGTGGAGGGATTATCGACATAAATAGGAGTACATGGCAACTATTACATGTATACAAAATAAATAACTAATTAAAAACCACTTAAATAGCTAATATGTACATTTTAGTTTTGTGGAAGTTATAGAAATTCTTAAATGCGACTTAAACAACCGATATACGGATCTTGGAGTTAACTTTTCTATTTAGAAAGAAAATTGGTAAATAGCTAATAAGTTGATTAATTATTAGTTAATTGTTCATGAGTCTCGTTTCATCTAGCTTGCAATGATAAATTTGATACTTAATCCACCAGAATTATACACAAATTCTATATAATTTGAATAAAAATATTGAAAATGAATAAAACGTTTTGAGAGTTTTTATCAATCTTCAATTATAAAAGCGCGTTATCGAACGAATAAATTATTACTTACTATAGCGTTACAATGGTACTCGATTATAAATATGGATTCATCACTTAAAAGAAATATCAAAAAATTCTAAACAAACTTTTATATTACTAGTATTTTTGTTCTCCATGTTTCAGCTGAGTCGCTTTGTTGCTCACCCTAATGGATGAAACTTTCCCAGACATCCGTGCGAAAGATCGTCTTCCAAGCGACTGAAATATCAACAACCACAGATGTAATTTTTCTCCATTTGTATCATATACTCCTCCATTTGTATAGTTTATTATTAGAGTAATTTTGATTTTGATGTGAGCTTAATTTGACCGGTATGTCCAATAGCTAATTATAATTTTTCTTACAATCTAACATTTCTGATTTTGATCTTACAGAATTACAGACTCTTTCCAGCTCCGCCTATCCAGCCAATCATAGCTGGTTCTAATGCCCACGTCCCAATCCAATGGGGGGCAATGGGCAATGGGGCCAATTGTATGGGGATTATTTGCGAATAGGCATTCATATTTAATAATCCATTTTGGTATATTTGATTATCACTTTTATTATAACTGTAGGATGTAAAAATCGCAACGAAATGCCCCATGCTATTAGTTTGGGTCGAATATAGTTTCTTTTCAGTAGAATTAAATATATTTATTACAAGTGATTTTTAACTTCCTAGACATTTATTTATGTTGTGCATTTATACATTCTGTGGGATTGTATATTTATAAAAGGATAATTTTATTAATGCAACGATCAAATGCCAGCTGAGTTCTATGATCGTCAACGTTTGATCATAAAATTTTTATAATTTAAGTTAAAATGAATTATAGATAATGGGAAGAACATCATCCACGACCAAACTACTTAAATATTCTGATTTTTAAATTTTAAACTCAAAAAATTATAAGTGATATACGGAAAAACATGATGTATCACCAAACTACTTAAATGTTTCTACGGAGTCACAATGCATTTACAGATGCTCTACTTAGAACTTGGAAAAACAATAAATCCTATACTACCAACAGCGTAACCATCCGAACAACGGCAAAGGTGAAACAGCTTAAAAAATAGCATACCAACAGCATAACTATCCCATATCTTCTAAATACTACGTTGGTCACCAAAATAAAATGTAAAAATTTTTTAATATAAATTATATTAAAAAATTTATATCTATTTTGAAAACGGAAATAAGTATATAGGACAAAAAGTTATCCAAACTCGTAGCAAAGAAACAAGAACAGCTTCCTCCGCATGTCACCACCATATATATAATTGTGTGACCACCATGCAAGCTTCAAAATCCAAAATGCAGTAGCATCATCAATCACAGTTTTCCTTTTAAATTAAAGTCATCAGTTCCACAATTACAAGTGGCAGGATGTATCCAATATCTCTGGATCCCATACATCCATACCTTGACTTGACTGGTGAAACTTGGTGTATATTTGGATGTTGTACATCCGTGTAATGCAGGACGATGTATACCATCCTGGACGTACACCAGGCGATGCCCTGGTTTGACACCATATATCAATACAATCGTTGGAAATATAATTTGTCCATCAACCATAGACCTTTTTGTTGTGTATTACGTTTTCCAGGTTCCCAACTAAAGTAGCACAAGTAAACTTAATTGCATATCATTTCTATCCTCTCTGCATCATGAAATCTTCCATATATTATGCCACATACTTTTTCATAACTCTATTCAAGCTACCAACCACATCACATATAGATGCAAATATGCATCAATATTATATGGATTTGATAGTGTAACATATATATTTTCTCGGGTACCCCATCTTACATTGAATACGAGTGTAGAGTTATCAAAATATATTAGACAAATGCTATGAAAATGTTAAGCAGGATCCATTTCTTCTGATTGCTCATTTTTTATCCCTAATGATTTCATTACGACCGGTCATAATATTACCAAAAGAGTTATAAAGCTTTATGACACAATAAGCACAGCATAACGAGGCATCGGCCCTTTCTCTCTACTGTAACCACGAATCTAGCTAATAATTTGTTGACACAATCATAAATCTTCCATCACATCTAATGCTATTTATACGAAACTATTTTATATATATAATATGACATGATATAAATATATAATATTATTATTGGTCATGTAATTATTCAAAATTTCGTATCTCCAAATCTTATTCTCTCTCAAATTATATTTGACATACTGAATAAATAAATCATTCACTATATAAAATAAAAGAAATATCTTAAAAGTAATGCAATGACATGAATCTTTAGATCTGTAATCTCATGCCATTCATTATTTGGATCTAATTTTAGTTGGGAAAAAATTTAATACCTAACCCACACCATAAAAATAAAATTGGATATTCATATCAAAATACATAATATTTTAATTAATATAATATGATGTTAGTTAATCGATCGAGGTTAAATTGTTAACGATATAATAATTTTGTTGAAAAGACGATGCCATAATTTTACTGAGAATTATTATCATCATCATCAGAAGTTTTTTTATACTATTTTAAAAAAAAGTCTATTTTTTATTACTTTTAATTTTTGTATTCATTGACTGGTCTATGTGCATGATTTTTTTTTTTATCATTTTTAATTTAACAAATTGAAATAAAAGAATTAAAAAAAGGAAAAAGAAAAGAAAAAGCTTTGAAGGGAGAAGGGAAACTAATTGAAAGACACCCTGTCAAAGCTAAGTAACGACACACAAATAATGTACGAATCAAATGAATATAGAAATATTTACATCTAACCGCTACAAACAAACTTATCATCTCCTTTTAGTACCAAAAACTCATAATTCTCTGTGAATTACGATCGATTCTCTTCATTCCTGTAGAGATTAGAGAACAAGGCACAAAGATGGTGGGTGTAGCAATAGTGGGCAATGATTCTGTTGAGTGACAAAGCAGCTATGATGAGAGAAGCTCTGCAAAAGAGCCAGACCATCACTGATAATGTTGTAACCATTCTTGGTTCCTTCGATCATCGTCTATCTGCACTTGAAACCGCCATGAGACCTACTCAGGTTGGTACCCTTTTACTTCAATTTCGATTAAGACCCAGTTCAGTTTTTAGTTCTATGGGAAAAGTTTTAGGTTCATTGTTCAATAGTTTGGAGGTTTTAAGATCGACCCAGATGATAAAGACGTGGTTTTTATTAGTGTAATTGGCCAATTGTGGATTTTGTGTGTTTGAGTTACTTTCAGTTTGCTTCCTTAGAAACTTTAAAGGCTGGCGGAATTCGTGATAGCGGATGATCGATTAATCCCGCTCAGTTGATCATTACGTAGAGAGTTCTTGTTGTCTGTTGAATTCGATGAGCTGTTCTTACTGAGTTTATGTATCTAATTGGCTTTGCTTGATCCTTTTTTTAACAGATTAGAACTCATGCCATACGAAAAGCGCATGAAAATATTGACAAGACTTTGAAGGCTGCCGAGGTTATACTAGCGCAATTCGACAACTTACATAAGGTTGGTCGTTCTACAAATCACCATACGATGGCCGAGATGCCAAGTATCTTTCATGATGGTTAATGAGTTTAGTTACATGGTCTTTCATTAATTATTGAAAGGATTATTTCATGAGTTTAGTTAGGTGGAATATATGGCCGGAATGCCAAGTATCTTTCATGATGGTTCTACTTTGAACTTGTTATAAAGTCCGCTCTCAGTTTTAGAATATGCTGTATTTAACTTCATGAACCATGTTACGCTACATCGATGACCTTGTATAGAAAACTCATCAAACTTATTTTGATTGAGAGTGATCATTTTATGTTTTATGGACATATATGGTATTGCTTATTAGAGAAGCATATTTTGATTCGTTTAGTTTGTGATCAAAGCTTTGTTTTAATTGGTGCAAAAATAATGGAAGACGTAACGTAATCCATTTTTCTTTTTTGGCATGAAAGAAATGAACTTGCATACAAATTGTAACTATGTTTTTGCACTTGATTCAAATTATAAAGTAACGCTGGTCTAATTTATTGGTTTGCTAATTGGGTCATAATGTATCTACGTTCCGACATCATTCTTTCTTTTGTCGCTACTAATGATGCTCTTTCCTTGTGATATGCAGGCTGAGTCTAAAATACTTAAAGGCCCAAATGAGGACCTGGAAAGTTATCTAGAAGCTATTGATCAATTGAGAAGCACTATTCGGTTTTTCAATAATAAAAAGGGCTTAAAAAGTAGTGAGACTGTACTCAGCCAAGCTAACAGTTTGCTTGCGAAAGCTATTTCAAAACTGGAGAATGAATTTAAGCAGCTCTTGTCGTCGTACAGGTTAGTAGTAACAACTATATGGTGGATGACGTTTTCTACGGTGTGTATCTGGTTATTTTTGAAAGTATGCTATGGGTTTTGTGATTGTGTATCATTTATAAGTTCTTTTAGGGCCATTTAAGTCACTTTCTGCTAATTTTCCTGAAACTAATATCTACTGGCATCCAATATTTAGCACTGACTCTTTGAAAGAGGATCTGCCTCACGATAAAGTTGGTTGCTGCTACTTCCTTAGTTCATCTAGCTGAATCAAAATCATTCTCTGAGATGATTACTTGGTCTTGAATATTGAAAATCTACTATATCCATTATTAGCGTGATTGTAACATGTACGTTCGATTAATCTTGTCCGCTTTTTATGTAGAATGAAGCTTTCTAACATGAATAGTCTTTTATAGTCAACTGCACTGCACACTCTTTTTACAATTAGGGAAAGGCTCAAATTTGTGAATGGCTTGCTAATCCGACGAACGTATAAATTTGATGTTTCAAGAGATTATGGAAATTGCACAATTTCGGCTCACACCTGCAATGCATGCTTAATTCTAATATTATCAAAGAACTTGTGGATATTTAATCATATATGAGTATGTTTCTTCTACACTTCTTCATGTTTACCAATTGATTTATGGATTTGAAATCCCAGCAAACCTGTGGAACCCGATCGTCTCTTTGAATGCCTACCAAACTCGATGCGACCGTCTTCAGGTAGAGAATGGAGATGCTGGTGGAAAGACCCACTCGGAGCACCATAATGACAGTGTAGACACTGCTACATTTGTAGTGCCCACACTCATACCCCCACGGGTTCTGCCATTACTGCATGATTTAGCCTTGCAAATGGTTCAAACTGCCCACCAGCAGCAGCTACTTGAAATTTACAGGCAAGAATAATTGTTCTTTCCTAAGTTTGTTAGATCTGCACAACAAGTGAGTTTTTATACTCAGACCATTTCTTTTTGTGAGTTTTTAATCATCCATTGGTCAGTAAATTATGAAATCGCATATCTTGTTCTGTTATCAACTTGTTACTAGCCCCTTTGATGAAATTTTTTTGTAAAATTATTTGGTTGAGTTAGAGATTTCGTTTCTCGGTAAGCTAGAAGCAGTCAGGGAAATTACACTCTAATCCTGGCATGAGAAGAATTAGAACCTGAAGTTAAAATATGAATTGAAGAAACAGTGGTGGGTTGAGAGGAATGATGCTTTTTGTTACCACTGATAATGGAGAGTAGCTTCCAAGTACCCTATGTAAATTATGATTTAAACTTTGTAGTTAAACCACTGGATCCCAGCCTACTTAAGGATTTTAAAACTGTTAGCACTATGTGGGACTAAAGGTTGTTAAGTCACTTATTTTTTCCAGCTTCCGTTTGTATTTACTTAGTGTATATGTATGTTTATCTGTCCATTTGGCATCATGTTTTGTTTGCATTCTTAAAACATTCAGTTCTAGAGTTTGTGGAATTTAGTTTTTATCACACTGACTTCTGATATTATTGTGTACTATTCATCAGGGACACCCGTTCTCCAGTCTT
>JANIEQ010001214.1:0-30922 GCA_024708375.1 Oxalis stricta | reverse complement strand
GATATCGTCACTACGAAAAATCATTCCTTTGGTATGACGTCTGCACGAAAGGAATCTTCGAACAAGTAATGGCAAATGTAAATCAGGAGGTTATTGAATGTCTCGGTGCCAGCCTTGTTTCGCCTTGCTAGCAAATCCAAAATGGTTTTGGCAACATAGTTTCAATCTAAGAGATTGTCTCTGCATTGAAGTTTGATAACTTTTCTTGAGCATCGAGAAACCAAATTCCTAAATAAGTTTATCCTTTGGCAATGAGTAGTTATTCTGCTTCTATGTTTGTATTCAAGCTCAACAATGGAGTTCTAGAGAGGAGTTCTTTATGTTTTATTGCCTTCCGGAAGAACTTTTTTCTGTAGATTATTTACATGCATGTTACTGAGTATTTGATACTTCCTGTATTCGTTCTCTGAGAATGAAGATTGAAGAAGCTAGATCTATATGTCATCTTGTTGGTTCTCTACAGGGAGACAAAATCTCGTACATAATGTCCGGATGCTTGATGTCACAAAGCTCCATCGATCGTAAAAGCAGTTTAGTTTAGTTTAGTTTATGCTAGTTAGATACCTCATGTTAATCCTCCCCCTGGAATTGCTTTGATTGCCACTCCATCTATAGTCAGCTCATCGCATAACTTTGCATGAAGATTAGGCACTCTGCTATCATTGTTATAATTACGCATTAAAATGTACATCCTTCTCGTTCAATTTGATACCATAAACTGATTAATTCAAGCATTATCCATATTCTATTATCATACATTAAAATATAATAGTAATAACTGCAAAATAATCTTAAAATTTCTAACATACAACATCATAATTCAGAATCAACGTTTCGTATTAACACCACAAATTACATACAAATCATAACCCTAATCTAGGACATCTTAACAACTGCTCACAAACAACACATAAATTAGAAAATTATCACCACTTCACATATGAGACAAATTACGGCCATTCCACAGCCGCGTGCATGCAACCTAGTTTTTAGTTTATAGTAGGGTTTACTATTGTGTGATTAAAATAGATACAAATTTTTCACAATATAATTTATATATATAAAAATTTATATCTATTTCTATGACGGAAGATAATATTAATTAATTTTTCCGATGCAGGAGTTCAGGATCGATCTTAATTCACACTAGTACGGCTCTGAGTAGGCAATTTAAAGTCGTAAAATCCAATTTTATAAACTCCATATTTTTTCAGTGTGGATTCATCCATGTTCATAGTTCTTTACCCTTACGCAATATACATACCGAAGATGCGATCCCTATTATACAGAATAAGCTAGCATGCGATTTCATTTAACACAATGAATGATAAATTGATGAAAGAGAAAATCTATATTTCAGTCCAAACGTTAATTACCTATAATACATTTGCACTCCATCACGACTTTTTAAAGTTACTAAAAAACCTAATACTTCACAGTTAGCGGCCAAATATATCCATCCGCTTCATTAACTTCACCTATATGACCGTTTCGGTATCGCCCATTTCATGTGTCTGGGTCACCAATGACTCATATAATTGTGACAACGTGTCAATGTCACATCACAAAAATTTTGCCACAGTCACAATTTTTTGCAAAGAAAATGTGGATTTTTTGATGACGTGTCAAAGTTTTTTATGAGTCAGATGACACGTGTCACAAATATATTGGTCTATTAAGTGACTAGGCGCTGCTACGTGCCACATGTGCAAAGTTAACGGTAGAGGGTTATGTATGGTCGCTAGCGAGAAACGTGAGGGTTTTTTAGACTAACGTAGAAACGTGAGGGATTGAAAAGATGTTATGTGTAAAATGCGAGGGACGAAAATATACATTTTCTCTGTTAGTGAAATAAGCAGGAATCTAGTCCAGCTGATTATGAGATTATGAGTCCTAACATGATATTAGCATCTTACTAATCTAGCATATTCGTTCCATTGTCTGACAAATGCAAAGCAGGAGTTAGTTTAGAACAAAAGATATACGTACTAAGGCATTATATAATTTAGATGAAAAGCATCAATTAAACGATCAAAGTGACCAGTTCACGTGAAAATCGAGGAATAGAGTCGTCACGCGTACGCTTGGAGTGAGCAGGCTGCTCGACATTCTTCTGTTGAGACGACAACGTCGAGTATTACTCCAACTAGTATGAGTAGCAGGGGTGTGATGAAATTTGAGGCAAAGCGAGATTATATGGAGTAGTAGTTTGTTGATCATCATACAAGAGGAAGCGATCTAGCAGGAAGAACATTAAGTTGGGTTTTGTGGAATATTGAATATTTGACAGAAGAGAGAGCATGTTTATTGTAGTAGTAGTCATATTAGGTTGGATTCATGAGTGGCAGTGGTGGTGGAACTTGATGATGGCTACGCTCTCGCTCTAACCTTTAGGTATGCCAGTCCATTATCATCTTCCTCCTCTATTATCCTCACCATATGTATAGATGGGGGGAAAATGGGTCGCTAGCGGGAAGATGAAAGCAATGATCCAGCTGATGGCTTCCTACGACGCTTGTATTGCTCGTCCAGCTAGGCAGCCTCAGGCAGCTCCTTTTCCCATTGTCAAATTCATACATAATGAAACCTGCTTTCACAAAAACAGAACAACAGCATTCAACAAAACTAGAAAAATCCTCCGTTCCATTTAGAAAACAACAACTAACTATCGAGAGAGCACATATAAATTTCTTTATGCAATGATCTATAGCATGCAATAAAACTAGTAAAACAGTTAACACACTCAAACATTTCTATATAGTATCTGCAATTCCTGTCATGATTTGTAAATCCTTTCCAAATTATGCCATGTCCAATAACATCTTCAAATCGTTATATTATATCATTAAAACTTGCTGAACCTCGTCTTGCCATTTTGTCCCTTTATAAAATAAAATAAAAAATAAATAAATACGCCAGTGCGTGGTCTACCGAATCATCAGTCAGGTTTAAACTTAGTAGTATAATTCACCGTATTTTATTAATGTTGACAGTATTCTCAAATGATACTTTTAAATAAAATCGGCATTATTGCAAAAACAGGTTCAATCAGTATCTACTAGTAGACAAACTCCATCAAAGCTTTAATAATTAACACATGAAGAAAGAAGCTGCTGTAATTGTAAATTAAAACTACATTTTGGCAAAAATTAAGGAAAGGTTAATAAAAAAGAAATTGTGTACTACTACTGACAGAACCTCTGTTGAATGCCAGAGACAATAACCTTTGGAGACTTGGAATGCATAACACAGACTTTGTGCTTCACATAGTAAGATTTTGCATCCCTCAGATACATTACATCCTTCTACTACACACCTAACTATCCTACCAGACCCTGATCCTGGAAGGATGACCAATTCTAGACTTGGCTAGAGGAGGAAGTGGTGCACCAACATCTTCAAAGTAGATTTTTTTGCCTAGATTTAACCCATTGTTAAGTGAATGATCAGCTGATGGAACCCATTTTATTTCTAAGTATCTATTACTAGTAATGAATCTTCCAGCCTAGCTTCTATCTAACACTTCTCATTCATTAAGAGTTAAAAACTGAAATTGTTGTGAGAGAGATATAAAGTACTACTATATTGAATTGAAGGAAGTGAAAAGTAGAGAAATCATGGACCCATGCCAGCTAGGGAAAGTATATAGTACACTGTAAAACTTGTTGTCTGTCCAGAAAAGTAGTTTTAATAATGAAGTGTTATTACTGCAAAAAAAAAAAACTGACAACACACACAAGCATACACTGTGAAAGAGAAAGATATCATCTACTGTTCTTGTTACTTACACTTCGAGGAGTTCATGGGTTTAGTTACTAGTGTTTGCTTAATTTGATGATAATATTCGTTGGACACCACAATTTAGATTTTTGGCTGCCATCGAAAAGTCGTTTACTTGCCCTTTCGTGGATTATTTGAGCTCTTAAAAAAAAAAAAAAAAATTGATTATTCTTAAACCGAAGTACGAGGGTTGAATAGAATATTGTTAATAAAGTTTTATGTTAGGTGTCTCAATCGTTTATTAGTTTCAGCATAAGTACTTCCTTTCCTCCTTTTTCTTCAAGAAAAAAATTACTTACTCCTTCTCTTTTTTAGTTAGGAGATTTTCCATTCCATGATTTTGCTTGAATTTGAGACCAGTTACTCCTTATTATTAGGACTGTTTTGGATGGACGTTTTAGATCGGATTAGAATTCTTGGAGTCGAAATTAGTTATGGTTACACGAAATAAAAATTGTTAAATCTTACGATCGTGGGTTTCATGAAAAAAGGAGGATGTTTTTCACAGAAACCCTACGATCGTGGATTCTAACCTTAGTTGCAAAATTTTACAGGAAGTTATACTCTTACCTTCACATTTTTATAAAGACAACAAATATCATTCTTTCCCAATTAATTCTTTTTAAAATCTTTTATTTCTAATTACACTCCTCACTTCTTCTATCTTGTTCTTCCCATAGCAACGCCACGCTTCTTCATCTTCTTCACACGACTTCGTCTCTCTCAACCCGAAAAGCTTCGACTCTTTCCTACGAGAATCAACGCTTCCGACCACATACTGATTTCGATTTAAAGCATCTTCTATCGAGATCCGATGAGGAAAGCATATGACCTTTAATTTTACGATTGAATGAATTTTTCTTGGAACAATGTTGGATGTTAGGGTTTAGTGAGTTCTGAATGCTTTGTTGAATGGGCAAGTAAAATCATAAACTTGAAGAGATTTTTTATTGTTTTACTGAGTTGTCAGGTGATGAAAAGATGCATGGATAATTGGAGTGTAGCTTCAAGTGCTTTTCAAGTAGTTCTTGAAACTACGAGAACAAGAAATCGATCTACGATTTGCTTAGGGTTAGGATATAGTTTGCTAGATTGCTTAGGAAGGCTATGCTTGATAAGTTATTTGGTGAAATTTCGTAGGTTTTGTTAGTGAAAAATATTAGGATGAATATGTTTACTTTTGAGAAGTTTTGTCATATGTTAAAAGTCGTGGGTTTAAAAGAGAACGTACATGTTCCCGTTGAAGAACAAGGATTGCCATGTTCATTTTCGTATTAGCACATCACTACAAACTTGAAGTTATTAGCTCTCATTTCATGTGGTCTTACGAAATGATTAACATATGTTTAACAATGTGATGTATTCTTTGTTCGACTTTATTTCCATTATTATTATGAACCAACTATGTCTAACTTTCTAAATTGTGCACTTTTCTTTAGATAAATGATTTGTTATCATGTATGTAGTATCAAGTTTAGACTATATTTGATTTGTTATCATGTAGGCATGAATTATGCAATTAAGGATTTGTATGATTTGTTATCATGCACCAAAATAAAAGCTATGGGCATATGCATATTTGAACTAATCAAAAATATATTGATTCCAATCAGTTTGAAATTGTAAATTCAATTGAAAATTAACAAGTTGTTCATAACATTCATAGTTTCAAGCCATTATATTTAGCAGTCTACAAGTAGTACATAATTTCATAACCAAAATACAGATAACTACGCCTTCCTATCAATGATCACTTGAAATTTCTCAAGAAGATGAGTCGTCCTTTCTATTTCAACCTCCAAGCTCTCAATCTCTTGCTTCAATCTTTCCATTCACAAGATTTGATCTCATCAAATTTTATGGTGATTTCTTTCAACTCCCTTCTCTACTGACTTGATAGTCTTCTCAATATCATAAGAATTCAACAAGATCGCCATAAACTCTCTATCATATTCCTCACACAAATTAGCTTTATCTATCTAAATTTTGAAAGAACAAGGCATGCGAAACTACAAAAAAACATTACACATGAATCAACATCAAGTAATTTGTCTCAACATCATCTAGTGTGAATAGCATTTTCTGACACAGAGTTTAACACTATTAAATAGAGCATATTTGAACAACCGTTAGAGTTAATAGAGTCAAACGAACTAACCCTTACGTAATTATAGCAAACTAGAAACCTCATATCCATATCTTTCCTGGAGAACTCAGTAAACTTCTACATCGAAAGATAACGATGACGGAGTACGTCAGGCTCCAAGTAGTAAAGATTGAGTGCCACTCTCATTTCTTCAATCAGTGTATCCCTCCAATGGTAAGTATCCTTCGTCGAAAATGGGGTGAATTTCGCTCATGTTTGAACTAGGATTTGCGTTTGAAGATGAATTGGGAATTGTTCAGTCAAATAAAATTGAGAACTATATATAGGTGAAAGAGAATAGTAAAATGGGTAAAAGGGTAATTTTGTTTACAAATCCATAGAGAGAAAAATACATTCCAAACACATAACAGGATTTGTATCGTTAATCCTACCAATTTAATACTATCAATCAAAGGCTCGAAAGGTTTCGATAAACCAACGCTCAAATCCTAACCCGATCTAATCTCTAACTCACGTCACGAAACCCATGAAATCGAGTGCATCCATCCAAAACCAGTTATCTATAATACTATTGAGATATATAAAGGAGCCAGTTTTTCTAAGTACAATTATGAACAACCTATTAAATAGGGTGATATCGAATGTTCGTATGAAACATGATTCGTCTTATCGAAACATTCTAATTGTTTTTCCTTAAGATGTGTTCATTAATCAACGTTGATTTTTTTCATCATAAGATATTTGCAACAACATTTAAATTATGATAGCTATTAGCTACACATTAAACCATATATTCATTAGATAGATTATAGGAATAATTTTATTATTTATTAATATTTTATTTTTTACATAATGAATTTGTTAATCATGTCTCAACCATAATTAAGGAAATATTTTTTTAATGTTTTCTCCTTCTCAAAACATGTTATTCTTGCATTGAATTTGACATCACTTTCAAAAGATGCGACAACCTTGGGGGAACTACTATTATCGGCAACTGTAACATTTAACAATTCTTTATTTTGGCTGAACAGACAATTACAGTCACTGAATCTTTCAATAGATTTTCTTTGGATTTTCCTTAGATTTTCAACTGTAACGTTTGAAGTTACGTTGGTTTAGCCTTGCTCCGAACATATTTTTAAGTATACATTTTTTGTCATTTTTAATAAAAAATATTGACTTTTAAAAGTGTCGTTAGACACAAAACGATGGCACTTAGGCACCCTAAACATTTTGTTTAGAAATTAGAATTGAGTACTCAATTTTGCAATTCAGATTCAATTCTTGGACTGTTCCTAAGTTCATTCAACGGGAGATGATGTACACTAAAGCCCATGACATTGTTTAGCCAATCAGCCAATCATAATGGATTTAGTTCCTTCATTTCCTGCCAAACTTCAGGACCAGCAGGGTCAAGATTTACATAACGTTTTACAAATAATGATTCTGTACAAGACACTAAAGAACTCAATGACAAATTGGGTGGAACTCGCTCCCGATCTTTGAGCCAGTTATACATCAAAACCCTAAGTTTGACTCTCTGAGACTTATAGTCGAGATATGAAGGGAATGTCAACAAAATGGACAAGGGATAACTTAAATCATTTACAAGGAAATCAATCTTCCGTTTGATGACATCCTTTGTTTGATTAAGAACCTGTGGCGATACCTTGACCATTTCAATAACCTCCTTCCTGTCAAAACCGGCTTCCATTATGCAATCAAATCGCTCTTGAAGATAACCACCTTTGCCCCGGAAAGCCTTGCATGCCTTTTTCCATCTTTTCTGAATTCCTTTCAAAACCCAGAGTCTAATAAAAACTTCACCTTTTGTTGTCTTTCCACCTCTTTCGCATTCGGCAACTTTTACGATCTTCGATCCTAAAACCCATTTTGCAATGTCTTCTGGGTTCTTCATGATGTGTTCAGAGATTCTCTTCTTCCCAGCACTCAAGTTGGATAGTATTGTATTCGGTCTCTTCAAAGTGGATGAACCTATAAGCAAAGGTCGTGAACTTATGATCTTTGCGATTCCATCCAGCTTCCATCTCAATCTCTTTAGAGAACATAAAACAATTCCCTCATATTCATGACAAACTTTGCAAGTTCTCAATCGAGGAAAGTCCAGAAACGTTGAACATAACTTCATCCAGTGTGGATCCAAATTTCAACAGAAATCCAATCAACGCAAATAGTCATACCTCCTGAACCCTCGAAGAGAAGTCCTGGGTGCTGGCTGATCAATCTGACTGATCGATCTTCATCAATACCGATTTTCACAAGTGACCTCAGAACCCTAAGAATCATGCTCCAGTCATAAAATTTATGATCCAACAAATGCTGATTTATCCAACTAAGTTCAAATCCTAAACACTTCAGCATTTCCAATACATTAACAAACTCAACATTACCCTTCCCAATTAAAAGCCGGACTACAAACAACAATCTTTGCAACAAAATCCTTTCTAAGTCCCAATTTCTCATATGCTTTAAGCTTTGAAGGCAAAACCCAGGCTCCAACTTAAAACTTCACTAACATCTTTATATATCCTCCCAATCTTATCTCTTGCAATGCCGTAATTACAGAAAACGTGATAGTTCTCTAGCAACAGATCATCGATCACTCAAAAACAATCAAATCTCGTAGGAAGCAATCGAGTGTACTCAACATGGTTTTAGTCCTGCACTCTCAAAAAATGGCTCAAATTCATTAATGGGGTGATAACGCAAGAACCTAGTGACAGAACTTCTTATATCATCCACATTTCGTATCCGTTTTAACACTTTTTCGTCAAGAAATTGTGGGGAGTGTGAAGCTAATATACTCAGCATCCAGAAACTGTAAGCCTCTAGTGCTATGAAGGTATTCCAACAGTGCAGCCTGGGCTTCTTTTATAGTGGCACGAGAAAATTTGACAACAGACTTCACAGCTAGACGATGCCGTTTGACTCAAAGTTTCAGCATTTGTCCCATAAAACTTCGGATTTCGGCCAATATTGATTAACACTCAACAGCCGAAGCTCGTATTTCTGAAACTTGAGGTGGCTTTCAATGAAATTGCTAAGCGACCCATTTTACAATTCTGAGTCTTTGCAATTGGGTCATAATTAATTGGATGAGATCGGAGCGTAGAGTTTGATTGATTCACTCTCAGCAAGTGTAGTTCCCCTGAAAAACAGGAAAAAGGTAGATGCTTTGTCTCAGTTACATACCTTGGGCATTCCAATTTTATCATGATGGGGTTTCGCGATAAGTCGAAATACGGCACTGTTCTTTCGCTAATCGATTCCGGCCGCCACGAAACGGGTGGTCCGGCCACTGGTTGGCCAACAAAAAATGGAGGCAAGATTGTGTAACTGAAACGATAATGACTAACAACCCTTAACTGGAGAAGACAGGCTAATTCATGGGCCAAATTAAGTGGGTCATTAGTTCATTAACGACAAAGGAGTGAGGATAATGCATAAATTTAAAAAACTACCCTTATGTTTATAAATGACAAATCAGGACTCACCCTGTATTTTAAGTTTTAGGTTCGATTGACCCTAATCTCGTCAATTTTTGTTAATGTTTGTCGGATTATGTGGCAAACGAAAGTACTGACCCGGCCCAAATAGGCTAGTATGTATGAATGAGCTGGCCCACTGAAGGATAAGAGATTGACTAAAGTTTGACTAACATCAAAATACTATAAATAGGAGAAGTGGGCATTGAGAGCTCAATTCGATTTTCTTTTTTGTAACAGAAAACGGAAAGGCGTGTGTAAATCACTCGGCAACACACTTCCCAAACCTCTGCATTAACCAGCCCCACTCAGACTCGCTACCACCACCCCCCACATTTTCGCTCTCTCTGCGGCTACCACCACCATGACAAGTCCAATGAAGCTGCGTTCTCTTGAACCGACGTCGACGACTAGTTACTTCCAGTTGAATTGAGCCGAAATCAAAGGGCGAGCGTGTTTGTTGATCTTCGACAACTACCAAGTCGTACTTCTTCTTCTCCCTAATTTTCACCGGAGCATTTCTGATCCATCTGCCGGCACCACGGTCTCAGTCCGAGCTTATACCACATCTTACCGGATGTGCAGTCTCTTTCCCGGAGTAAATCCGATCCTATTTCGTCTTCTCCGTCCAATACTCTTTCCGGCTACAACCATGTAGAGCTCCTCAAATTATGGGGTAGCCAGAAGAAAGTTGTTTTCTTTAATCATGCTGGTTCTTTTCCATTTTCTTGCGAGCTTGTAGTAATTACTAGATTATGCTATAAAGAGATCAATTTATTTTGTTCAATTCGATCGAGTTTGTTGGTGATAAATCTTGGGTTGTACGTAGATGAAGATGATCAAGCACTATATTCAGCAAATCAGCCACTTGTGCGATGATGATGTCGTAGTCGATGAAGCTCAAGTAGAATTGGAAGCTCAAGAAATCGCCACCATATCTCCAGTAACGAAGGTAATTTTTGTGTTTGTTACTATACTATACTGGTGAAAAGAAAAGTTTCTTTCTTTCTTTGGCTCTATTTGTTTGACTATTTATCGATCCTCTGTTAACTTACATGACTGCTTCATTACTTTCAAGTCTTATTGATTATCCGTTCTCAGTGTAGACTTTAGAGCAAACTAACATGGCTGCATGAGGAAACTGAGAAACTGAACATGGAGAAACTATGGTCATTAGTAAAGAAATTTTTATTTTCATTCCTGTGGTGAAATCTGTCAGATTCTTTAAAGTCATCATGCACTTTTTACAGTAAAATTTTTTCCCTCCTGAGTAAAGTAGGTAATAGATGTTTCTGCAAAGACACTGTGTTTGACAAAATCCCCCTATTATCTTCTTTGACCATAGTTTCCTTGCATGATGGTTCTGGTTTCCGATTTTGTTATACAGTTGGTTTAGTTTCTGTGTAGTGATGATCTTGTAGGTTTAGATTCTCTGTAGCATCATAAAATAAAAAGCAAAAAAATGGTCCTTCAATTATAGTTTTTCATATAGTTATTGTATTTGTGGGATTTGCTGCAGGATCAAACTGAGGAGCTAGAAACTGATCCCGATTCTGAACCAGCACATGGATGAAGCTATGGTCATTGAAGTGAACCAGAAACAAAAGGTAAGGTTTTTCTTTGTCTCCTGTTTCACCCCTGGCAGATATATAACATGGCTGCTTTGATTACTGATGAGTCTGATTCATCATTTGCAAACTACTGAATGTGAGTTAACATTGTTTATATGAATGAATATAATGGAATTGCTTTATATTTCTTTTGAGTAGACTGATCCCTGCTCTTCGGCTGTTGTATGAATGAATATGATGCAATATACATGGCTGCTTGATTACTTGTTGAGCCTGTTCATCATTTGCAAACTACTGAATGTGAATTAACGTTGTTTATATCATTTGCAAACTACTCGAGTATAAGTTTAGTTCACATTACATATCCTGATGTCTTAAGGGCTTGCTCTGCCGGTTTGAGATGCACTTATGACCTACAAATCTTCAACAATGTGCGTGGCAGAAACTATGCTATTTGGTTCTTCTATCTAATTATGTTAATGTCTGTATCTTATATTGCTGCCAACTTTCTGTTCAGCTTGAAACAAGTTACTTTCTGCTAGATTCTATGTTACATGCGAGTCTCTGATTCTGTTTTATGTTCAAATTGTTACTATCTTTGGTCAAAAAGACCAACAGAAAATGGGCAGTTGAGGTTAATTTACAATATTATTTAGGTGCTAAGTAGTAGACAGCAAAAACTGATTGATTTAGGTTATCTGCAGCATCACTTTCTTTAACTATTTGATAAATCATGTGAACAACATTGACCTTTTTCGCTTGAGTTATATTTTTCCTTTAGTATAACTATTTTTGTGTTGCAGGATGAAACTGAGGAACCAAAAGCTGCACATGGAGAAACAATGGTCATAGAAGAGAAAGATGGGAAATTTTCTGTCGAGTTCAGGTGTCCTTGTGGTGACATCTATAAGATTCTTGTTCTCAGGAGGGAAAGTACATTAAAGCCTATCATGCAAATGCAATGCAGCTCACCAAACCTATCGTGGATCACAAGTAAACTTCAGTGTTGGATGTAAATTGGAGCTGCTAGGAGATTGGATGTTTTGTGTTGTTGTATATGTTGATTAGCATCGAGATTCAAGACCGGGTTATAGAACTTCTGGTGCACCCCTTTGAGTTTTCACTAACTTCTCCCAAGATTCCTTTGCTTGGAGTTTGATTTGTAAAATCTTATCACTTACTAGTAGTTCTGTATCATTCTGTGATCACTGTTTTCACATTCATACATGTTTTGTTCATCTGAAACATAAAGAATTCTACCTTCATGAATGGATTTTGTATTTGGTTCGACTCAGTTTAGCCGTTTGAGACTTAACAAAAGGAAATATGATCGATCCAACTCGAAATTTATTTACGCTCTTATATGGTGTTGTTATCTGATAGTACTACGTATATCTCATGTAGAAAAAGCCTGAATGAGCGTTATATATAACTTATTGAGAACAATTTCTGAACTTGAACGAGGAGTACATAAACAAGTATTGTCAGCCTTCTACTTAACTACACATATTGTCTCGAGAGAAGAGAAGAAAGAAAGAAATATCTACACAATTTTGTAAAGTACTCAAATTTAATTTGCCTTCTCCTCGACAGACATGCTTTTTGCATTACAAATAAAAAACTAGATGAAAAGAAAATTTTAACATACTATCTAAATTAAATATACAAATAATCATATTTGAGACAAAATGAAAAATCTAAAAACATCAAAGACTGAAGTATATCTGTCATGCACCACCAAATTTATGAATAAAAATTGTGACATATAAATACTATTGATCTTTCAAAATATGTATAAAATACATTTATATTATTCTAAAAAAACTATAATAGCATCTTATTATAAAAATTATATTTTTATAAAATATTTTGTATATTTTATTAGTCTAAAAATAATATTATGTTATGTTTACATAATTTTAGAATTAATTTAACTAATTTAAATTGTAATAATATTTTTCTATTATACCATAAACATGCAATAATCTTTATTTTTTGTAGGTCGTAGACGATCATCTTTCTTTAAAAAATTCGGAAATGAATCCTAACTGTCTGTCAGATTTTAGCATCTAGGTTATTTGAAATGAATCAAACACAAGAGAGTAAACTGAATCTTGATGGAACACTTTGGTAACATATCAATCTAAATAAATGTCAATAACATATAAACTATTTAGTATGTTTTAAGGAGAGTGATTGTCAAGAAATGTCATCATTATCATTGTCAGTGTTTCTGCAACTGGTTGAGAACTCCTGTGATATTGATAATCTACATCTGCATTTACTTGAGAGTAAGGAAGTCCTAAGCCATAAATTCCAAAGTAATAAGTCAATATCTATATATAATCCTAATAGCCAAGAAATGTCATCAACTAGACAATCTCTCTGAAGCGAATAAGCGTGGACAAGGGGTTTCGGGATTGTATAAATATGGTAAAGAGTGCGCTACAGGTCTTATAGGTTGAAACGGGAACGTAAACGGAAATAGCGAGATCGAAAACATCGTTTTCGATTTTGGATTAGGATTAATTAACCCATAATCGATAACGGTATGCTCGTTTTCACAATCCAAAACCGTTATCGATTATGCTCCTTCTCTCAATACAAAACTCCACATGGGAAAATGCAATCACAAGGAAAATCGGAAATAATGTTTCCGACTATGGTTTAATTAGGATTAATCTACCATTAGGAAGGAAGATCGAGAACAATGTTTTCGATCTCCCTATTTTTCTCCACCTCCACCAAACAACCACATATTGTGTACACCTATTGAAACGGATATATATTTATGTAATTAACTGAAATGATAAAGGGACTTCGAAATTTCAAAAGCGTGTTTATGAAATCCTTTTTCTTTGAAGAGGTTTTCTCGAGGTTGGTTTTGTTTTTTTTAGGGTATTCTTTCTAATGGGCAATTTATAGGGAGTGCGTTATTTTTGTGTACAAGTAGTAAGTGGAGATGAAAATCATTAAGTCGGACCGAGATTTAGTATTGTCGGTCTTACTAATCGGTATTTAGGGAAGTTAATTATCATGTAAAATCGGCATTGGGAGTGCCGAGTTTGGCTATGACCGGACAATACCAATACCGGTCTTGGAATCAAAACGAAATATAATACATAATATGCACATAATAACAAAAAAGCAAGCCTATTTAGGCAATGCCAATGCCGGTTCAATCACTAAAACCCTAATAATACATCATACAAAAAGCAAAAAACAAAACAAAAAAAGCAAGCTTTGACCGGCAATGCCAATGCCGGTTCAAGGCTTTGACCGGTATTGACATCTGCTGGTTCAAAGTTTTGTGTTAATGATCGTCATTAGGGGAGTATGACCGACAATGAGAAATCCGATCATACCACAAATGTTCACCCGTTTCACAATTCTTGTATAAATATTCACGTTTATTTAATACATAATATATTTATAATTTTCCGCAACTTATAGTTGTAAAGAGGTTATTAGGAAGTTCTACACATGGAGATCGGGAATTCAAAATGAAGTCTCTCTAGTTGCCAGGCTTCAGCATAGCGATTGTCCGAGGTCTTCTTAATTTATCTTCACGAAGATTCTAGGCTTTGGATTGTCCATCAAGTGGACCGACTCAATCATTTGGGGGCTCAAGGCAAATGAAAAATGATTATATATTATTATAATTTGTTTATAAAATAAAAATTTATGAATGAAAATTTATAACGTATAAATATTTTTTTCAATGTAGAAATTTTATTTTACATATTTATATTTATATTATTCCAAACAAATGATAGCGTCTAATATTTTTTTTCTATTATAAGGAATATTTCTTTTATATTTATATATAGTTTTAGAATTAGTTTATGAATTGCATAATTTATCTTTTTCCTATTATACCATACATATATAATCTTTCATTGTCCGTCTCTAAAAATTGTATAAGAAAAATGAGCGAGTAATTAAAAACGGAGATCTGACAAGCACAACTTTAAGTTCAAATGCCAAAGCCCAATGACGATCAATGAAATAGGGACGAGACTCTATCAAATAGAATCTCAAAGTCATGTGATAATCTGGAGAGCTTCAAAATAAATTTTCTCTTCACGTTGGAAGGCATTGAATTCCCTAAATATGTTTTCTGCTTCATAATTCAATAGCAAGAGATGTAAGATTAAGATGTTTCTCGAGTACGTCATACGAGTACGTTAGATTTTGCAAGCGTTAAAGACCAATTTTTATATCCGACGAAAGCCATAACCACGAGATCTTGCCGTCACTTTGTCATTGATCACAGCATTATGACCGTTCCTCTATTCTTTCTCCATGTACTTCTTTTCTCTAGAATATTTCTTCATGTACTTGAAAGTTGAAATTAATTATTACTCTCTTTGTCTCTCAATACATGTTTTTTAAAATATCGTCCACACAATAAGATAAAAAAATATAACATATTTTGATCTAAATTGTGCATGTGAATTATTTTTTTAAATAAAATAAAATTCTAAAAAACATTTAGAGTATTAAGAGGCGGAGGGAAGGGAATAGTAATAAGTAACACAAAATATAGTAATTAAGCAACACAAAATTTGACTAATATTCCAACGCACAAGTGATCACTAACTAACACAAAATTTGAGCTAGCTAGCTAATAAATTGATGAATTAAACGAACAAAAATTCATTAGTGAATATTTGTACATCCATATTGGTGATGGGAATAGATCTAGATTAATCACTACTTATCATGACTCACTTGTTGTGTTTTGGATTATGAACACTTGATGGAGCCTTTCTCAGGGTTTGAACCAACTCCGAAGCTTTGATGTGCTCTGTTCTTGGCTTTTACCACGAAAGAAGAATCTGGAGATAACAACAGCTTCCTGCTGCTACTCAGCTTCAATATCATCTTCTTCTTCGTCTTCTTCTTCTTTGTCGTCGCAGAGACGATGGCGATAAGTTAGTGAAGAGAGGATGTGGAATAGAAATATGAAGATCAACAAAGAAGATAATAATGATATCTTCATTAGGAGGAAATGAAATATGGAGAATGACTTGAGAAGTTGGGGGAGTATTTAAAACTGTCAACTAATTATCATGTGATTACTTCATAATTAGCATGTGAATAAAGTTTGCTAAAAAAGCCAAAACCAAATTGTAGCTGGTTTTGTCAGTCAATAATTTTTTGCTTGTTTCCCAAGTTTGAACAGAGACCAGATCTCTGCAACAAAACAAGTGTCCACATGCTCCCACCATTGTTCGTTTCGAAACCAATCCAGACTTTTAATAGAGCCTCGTCAATTTGATAATAGATTCTCTTACAAATCGATATCGACACACCGAAACAAACTCGCAAACACAGTTTTGCAAACTATATCGATTTTTAATACCAACAATTGCAAATAATTAAGATATACTACTATACAACAATATGTTCTTTTATAAAATTGAAGCTCAACAGAACTTCTTGTTCAATTGTCTTCCTCCCAGAAGGTGGAGGTGGAGGTGATAAACAGATTGGCCTGCAATGACAAGAATATTTTCAAAATGAGCTCCGATAAATATTATTCATACAAACGCTTTTTTCATTCTTTATTAGAGGGGATACGAATTACGAATTACATCCTAGTGGGCCATCATTGATTACGACTCTGAAGCCATCTTCCAGTCCTTCTCGCTTGGCAACAACCTTTGCAGAGTAAAGAAGGTGGCCGAGAATTTCGCAGTGCCTTTCCTCAGCCTGGGAAGTGGGAACCATAACAAAGACATCATAGATGGTATAACAAGCAATTATGAATTTATATTGACAACAAAGCAACTATCTATTTATATTGAAAACAAAAGGAAAAGCTTGCTGCTGATAAACGTTAATCCCAAAAGTATGTATATACCTTAGACAAGCCAGTTAAACCATCCTTCACTTTGGGAATGATAAGAATGTGAGTGGGAGCCTGGGGAGCTATGTCCCTGAAAGCTACAACCTATCAGAGATGAGTAAAATAACTGATATATGAGCAAATAGAAAACTAGTCAATACTCAATACTGCTTTAGAAGATAATAAAACTACAAGTATTGTGCTTTTGAACTCATCTATGTTTCAGAATCCTTATGGCAGCTAACTCAGCAGATGGACATAAACAATTCCATTCCAAATGTTTAAAGTGGGTATTTGATGTTAAAAAAAAATGAAGTTCAATATCAGCCTAAATTGAGAAGATGATATAAAGTTGCAGCCTTCTATAGGAAACCCACGGTCACAACTTATTATATTGGAATACATAAAATCCTGTTTCAACTTTCTGATGAAATGATCTAAGTTGAGAAGCCTTTGTTAATATAAATAAGTCTATATTACTGACATACAGTACCTTGTCATCCTCATAGACCACCATAGATGGGATTTCTCTGTTAATGATCTTATCAAATCTGAACAACAAAAATGAGGGAAACAAAGTTATCGAAGCGCTGGAGCAGCAGTTCTGAAGAAAAATCAAAACACTACTATTACTTTGTCACTGCTACAGTTCCAAGAAGTGAAACCAACTTGGGAGAGCATTGAATATATAATAGTGAATGAGCTCAAAAAAAAAAAAAAAAAAAAATGAATTAAACCCCTTATGCATCAGTCTTTAATTTCAACTGAAAGAAGCAGACAGCTAGCTAAGGTAAAAATTCCATATTTGTAGACACCATTTTTTCATATATCCAGACAAAAAGACTTGGTGAATAGAAATTCCAACTTCCAAGAAAGTGCTGATCATATGGAAATTCAGAACTCATTTTGAGTAGCTACAATCTATTCTACATCTAAAAATTGGTCCTTGATCTATAGGCATCAGTTTTACAACGGAATTTAGCATTTCCAATCATATATTGAAAGATTTGACATTCACATACGGTCATTCAAACAAAAGAAGCTATTTTTCCAGGAAATTGAACATTCTTATGGCACTACATATATAACCATAAATCTTTTTATTATACTGCCGACAACACAGTAATAAAAAAATAAAACTGGGTCTTACATTGTTGGGGAATCGGAATCGGTGGGGAGAGTAGCGAGAGCAGCAGCTTCTCGCTCGGATTTTGCCATATCTGATCATATCATATCATCTAATGATTGTATTATTCCCACTTTAAGCTCCTTGTTTAACTTATAAGGCCTGGTTAGTTGGCCCAATGTTACTGACAATAAATGGGCCAATATAGGGCCCTTTAACCAAAAAATTATTATGTTAAATTAATTTATGTTTTTCTTTTTGGAGAATAAAAGGAAAAAAAAAATCAGATTTGTTAAAATCAAAATTTTTCAATATATTTTTTTTTAATCAAGGTAAAAGTAACTTTGCACAGTGTTTTTTTGTCAAAGTAAAAGTGACTTTACACTGTGTATATTAGGGAGTGAGGTGTTTTGTTTTAGATCTTCATTATTTATTTTATAACGACAAATGTAAAACCCTCATTCTCGTTGAGGTCTCTTGCGGCTATTTTTTCTTAGTTAGTGTTTGGTGCAGTGTTTCATTGTGTGAAGGTGGATCTTGATTATTTTCGCATTGTACTCGTCTCTTAAAATAGTTTTGCGTGGACGCGTTGAGTCACGAGATACAAGCCAGCGCTCCTAGACATCGCGGGGTCATGCGATTTGAATTTTAGAAATTCGTTGTTTTATATCTATGTGATGGCAGATCTCGAATCATTCTCACAATGCACTGCCTCTTAAAATGGTTTGGTGGGATGTACCAAGTCATGAGATACAGCGGCACAGGCTTCGAGACTTTGGCTATGCGACATGTGGTCCGAGTTTTAGAGTTCGTTGTTTTATATTATTATGATATGTAGGGACAATTCTCGTATTTAACATCTGTATTTGACTTGCTAGTCCGTTTATCATTGGTATTCTCTCGATTTTGATTAAAAAGTTTCTGTTCATCTTTCGACTTCACGTTTCGTGGCTCGATAACGTCTTCATCCCACAATCCAAGTGAAATTTTCTCTCCAAATTGGGCCGTGGTTTTATCCGTTTTACTTTAGAGTTGTTATCTATCTAATTTAGATATGAATTTTTCCTTTCATAGAATCAAGCAAAATGAGATCATGATGCCATATCTAATTTGACTAAAATTTTCCTTTCAAGCAGATAATCCTTTTTAATCGTCTTTTTTATATTTGCTCGATTTTTATTTTCTTGAATTATAATATCTTGTACTGTGACGGCTTTTGTCATAAAAATATTATTTGACCCATAAAATGATTAATTTTAATGTGATGAAAATGAAATAGTCCTGCAAATTAATCTAAAGCACAATTTTAGGTGGACAAGTACAAATGTAACGAAATCTTTCTCTATCCATGAGGGAAGCGAGTGAGTCCTGAGGTGGAACTCAAACAACAAAACTGCTCTCTCTCTCTTGTTTCTCTGTCTCTATAAATAAACAGAGACCAAAACTATACTATACTACACACAAAAACACAAAAACCCAGCACCACATCAACGTTGAAATTCAAATCCTCCTTCAGCTGCTCTGTACCCAAGACTTGTTACTACCCACTTTCATCTCTCTCTCTCTCTCTCTGATCTAGTAATTCCAAATCTCAATTCAATTCACAATCTTGTTTTTTTTTTCAAATCTCATTCATTCTGCATTCCGCGCGGTAATTTCTTCTCCAAAAGGTTTTGAATTTTTAGGGGTTTTTCATCTCATTTCGTTGTTCGTGCCCGCTCGAATCTATAAAAATCGTTTCTTGGTGGTGTTCTTCTTATGGAATATGATGGCCTAGATATATCTAGCGGTGAGTTTCTTTTTTCACGATTTCCTTCTGCCCAATTTAAATCTTCACTTTGAATGAATTTTCATTCCTCTTGATTCTGTTTATAATGGAAATCTTGTTAGCAATTACAAATTTTTTCCAGCGAGTTGGGGAACTATACTGGGTTTTTGTTGAAATTAGGGTTTCTACTTGTTTTCTTGTTGTTAATTATCAGTTCGATTATGTCGTTCAAGATTGATGTATGTTTGTATAAATACAGAAAAGAAATAAAAGAAAAGTGGTTTTGATGAGCAATTATTTTTTATATTTCTGTTATTCAAGGACTAATTCTGAGCAAACATTTGAAATTGGACTTGGTTAACGGTTTCTGGTACTCGTATTGATTCAATGTGTAAAATTCTTTTGGTAGCAATTCGTATTCTATCGTTTTAAAAAATTTAAGATAAACCCTACAAACAAGAGCATCAGAAGACAGCTAACTGATTGTTCCTCCGATGCTCTATACTGGATCATTTATGCCTTTATTCAGGTACTGACGATGATGTCCCTCCATCACATCGAAATAGAGTTTCAAGAGGAAGTCTTGGTAACGGAAGATCTAGCTTAGTTTCTGCTCACTACTCTAGGATGCATAGTGACATGGAAGCCCAAATTCACCATCTTGAACAAGAAGCTTACTGCTCTGTCTTGCGCGCTTTTAAAGCACAATCTGATGCCTTATCATGGGTAATTTACTGTTTATGGTTCAACTATCTACATTTATTCTCTTGTCTTCTCCATATCCTGTATTAATTGTTGCTGTTTTTCTTGACCTGAATCTCTAGGAAAAAGAAGGTTTGATAACAGAACTCAGGAAGGAGCTGCGAGTTTCCGACGACGAACACAGAGAGCTATTAGGCCAGGTCAATGCTGACGATATCATCCGAAAAATAAGGTATATATGCTTACTAAAAACTGATCCCAGGAAAATTTATATGTTGCTTCTGATTTTGACGCCCCTGTACATTGCTATTAGGGATTGGAGATTGACAGGTGGCAACCAGGCAGCCAGACTCAACTCATCTCAACCAACCCATGAGGTTCTGCCTAGTCCTAGCATGTCAGGTTCACGCAAAAACCATAAGACATCACAATTGGTACCTTTCCTTCTTCCTAGTTTTTGGTTTTTAACGACTAGCTTTATAAACCAGATCTTGCCAAAACAATCTATGGTCGTGAAACAATATCTATATGGATAATGCAAGTTTGGTTGACAATTTTCATTTCCTTTACTATGACTTGCCAAGTAATGAACCATGCGTGTGTTTGAAAATTGCATATAACTAACTGATGTCACTGGTTGATAAAGGTAATGCTATGTTAAGGCAAGTAGTGAACCGTGCTTGGGTTGGACACGTCATCAGCTGTGTTAAGGAAAACTCATTAATCATACGTTACGTTAGTTATACTATAAAGCATATAGTTAACTGGAAGAATTGTTGACCCATTTAAGACGCAAATATTTGTTGGTTAAGAAGAATTGCTATTTGCCACGCGTCACATGTATGTCTTGTGATCGTGTTTGGTTTTAGGGCTGTCAACAAAGGGTTTTTTTTTTTATATATAAATATTTTTATTTTGATACTTCATATATTGGCACAACTCCAAACGCCCTATCAGAATTGCCGAGAGTTTCTCCTAGTTGGTAGATTTACCTCCATTTGATTTCAGGGTCAAATTTTACCTCCTCCCGCAAGCACCATGCCATACTCATCGGCTGCTCCTGGTGGAAATAGGTCATTCAATCACGTAGCTCCTCCGTTGGATTGGTTGCTGAAGCAGATCCATGGATCGGAAAGAAAGTGTGGACAAGGTGGCCTGAAGATAACAGCTTTTATGAGGCTGTCATAACGGATTACAATCCAGTTGAGGTATCAAAATTTTCCGAGACCACTTGATTATTCATCTTGATATTGTCTGATTTAGCTAATTATTAGGTAGCACTTTTAGATCTATGATTAAACATGTTTTGCTTCTCGGGATTTTTCTTACCATATACTCCCTCCAGTCTTGAAATAGATGTCGTTTTGCCGTTTTAGATTCATTCAAAATTTGATGTATCTAGACAATTATAATGACTAGATACATTCACTTTTGAGTGCATCTAAAAAGGCAAAACTCCGTCTATTTGAAGATGGAGGTAGTATAAATTTCAAATTATGTCGTGCTATAACATTGTACGGCCTTTTTATGTTATTATTTCTCTACCACTACCTTTTCGAGTTAGGCTTAAAACTGTGTGCTCTCTATTTTAGGGCAGGCATGCTCTGGTCTATGATCAACATACGCCAAATGAGACTTGGGAATGGGTCAATCTCAAAGAGGTAAAGAATCTTTATTCTTTGGAATGACTTGAATACAGAGTTGAAAATTTTCTCAAGGTTTACAGAGTCGAATACAGACTTGGGAATGGTTATTTTTGTCTTCCCAATCTTTAAATTATTCTTCTTAGGAACTCAGTTGTCCGATTTACAGATTCCTGCTGATGATATCCGATGGGAAACTGGGGAACCAGGCATAGCATATCGAGGTGGCTATGGTGTGCCGCGTGGAAGTAACAGAACCTCCTCCCGTCCCAGACGGGATGATCCTCCTATTCCAGGTGGTGGAAGAGGAGAGGATCTACTATGAGTCTATTAAGGAAAGAACCTCGCGTGTGGCAGAATAGTGTCACAAACAAACTTACAGAGAACATTCGATTCTATGACACAGAGGCTTTAGTACATGAGGTGAGTTGTAACTGCTTTCAAAACAATGTCATGATCGTTCACACATATGTTTAAATTTTAGACATTTAAACTTTTTAAACAGGGAGAGCGACTTCTACAACAAAGTAATCCAAGCCCTGCTGAGCTGGCAAAGTGCAAGAAGATGTTAAGAGTAAGTCCCTTGCAAAATTCCCTCCTATGATCTTCTTAGTTTTGCAATGTTAGCCTTGACCTTTCTCTCTCTGTGAGTGACATGTAGGACCAAGAACAAGCTCTCGTTGAAGCTCTGTCGGTACTGCCAGAACCATCTGATGGCGGCGAAAGTGGTAATAATCCTTTTTTGTTTTAACTTTTTGAGGCCACCACTACATTTGGAGGGCTCACAATTCATATGTGGGTTTTATCTCAGATGGAGAACAGCATGTTGATGTAGAAACAGAAGAAGCTCGGGATAGCTGAATTGTAAAAGATGCCTTGCTAGATGATGACGTAGAAGTGGCAATACGGCTCCAATGTTCGCTCTAGTTCGAGGAGTTCTGAATAGCCACCCATTAGTGTCTTCTTGTAGGCTGTAGTAGCTTGTTTATCAGATTTGTAAAGATTTCAGAATATTATTCTTAGATCTCAGCCTTCGATCCTGCATTTCGATATACTGGAAATTGAAGATGTTTCCTTTGCTGACTAATGATTAGATGCCACCAGTGCACTTGAGTGTGCTTTTGCAGCAAATATTTTGAGACTTGAATAATCAGCAGGATGATCAATAGCTCTTAAACTTGCTCTGACTTATGAGCTGGATAGAGGCAAATTTATATTGCTGGTTAAACAAGAGTTCAACTATAGAATTATACTTGCAGTAATATTACAAAATTGATTATCAGCAGGATGAGCAATAGCTCTTAAACTATTCATGTCGCAGTCACAAAGAACCACAACCATAGACCATAAATATAACTGAGCAACATATCCATCTGAGTGACTACTTGTTGCTTGCAATACTGGAACAGTGCATCAAATCATACTAACATAGAATGGACCAAACTCCAAAGGAAAAAGATACTAGGATACACACTTTTGGCTCAGCCCTACAGAAATTTGAGTTCTTAATAGAATGCTAAAGAAAGGAAGTGCAGTTATGAAAATAAACCATAAGATATGACCAAACAAACAAGAGTGTGGCCTTTCCTCCAAAACGAGGCTCACTACTATTGTCATAATTTGATGTCATATAACCCAAACAGTTTCTACATCAAGTACCGATAGAAGAAGATCGTTACCAACACCCTATGTACCAAAACTCACCCAGGAGCATTTTGTGCTCCAAGGCAGCCCCTCTTCCATTCTATCTCTTCATAAAAGTACTTAAGGTTAACCCTATATATCCTTTGCACCATGACGTGAAAGAGAATCCATCTTAAATTGGTGTATAAAACAGGAAAAGGAACGATAAAACCTCAACAACGCAAACAATTTCTTGGGCGATCCCCTTTAAGTGATGATACAACTATATTCATGACATACTTGGTAGCACGGCAGTACTCACGTTTGCCAAAGGCTAAAATTCACACAAAATCTAAACCAAGCATTTCTGATATCGACACCTAACTTCATATGGCTTTGTTCAATATATTATCTTATATCATTACATGTCTTTTAAAACATGCATATGATGGAAAAACCGACATACTCTACTATCAGCCTAGCTGAACAAGGAAACTAGTTGGGGAACAGAGTAATCAGGTAAGCTATTGAACAGATTCATGTAAAAAGTTCGTATCCCATGTTATTCAGATTCCTTGAAGAGACCAAATTAGAGATTAATGGGGTTTTGTTTAATTGACGACTTAAGTTCACGTCCAATAGCTCAAAGAGAATCATCCTAAGCATTGATTAAGGAACAATGAGCAAGATTGAATGGTACCTAAAAATAATCAAAACCCAGATAATATCTAGATCGTCTATATAGAAAGTAGCTTCTTATCATACAGAACACAACAACAGAAACACACGATGATCAACAAATAAGTTTAAAACGTACCAGTAGATAAGACAATCAGATCCGCAGTATCAACGAAAGGCATAGGCCGCTTGCAAGAGGATTCTCCATAAGCAATCTCTCTGACAAATTTCATTGCTTCTCGATGATGAAGTTTTGGTTTTAGTTTTTTCTTCTTTCTTTTTTCTTTTGATGAAGATAGAAATGTTAAAACAAAGGGGATAATAGGTTCATAAATTTCTGTGTTGAACGCAAACAGTTCAGAGGTCCCTCAGATCAAATCTGCATTCGGAGACCCCTATATTTATTTAATTCCGCTTCGGAAGACCCTTAGTTCTTCTTTACTTGCTGATATATGCCACTCACGTGTCTATGGGATATTTTCTTAATGCAGGCTTTAACATTAGATTATTTGGGCCATAACTCATTTAAAGAAAAGCAAAAGTTAATTAAGGATGGAGTATCGACAGTCGTAAATTTTTTTTTGGAAAAGAACAGTTGTATTCTTGGTAAGTGATCAGTTTCTTGACCAAAGAAAAACATAAAAATCTAATCCTAATTTCAAATATATTTTCATCCTCCAACAAGACAAAGTGAATGGAAGAAGAAAACATCATAATAAAAATAAAATTGTAACCTACAAATTGGCTACTTAAATTTGCAAGCGCACAAGCAAAATGCTAACTAGCACATTCTTTGATCACCTCTTTGATCGTTTCCTAGGATTCCCCGAAGTACCCAGCAACATCTTCGAATCTGTGGCCGTTTCCCTACCTCGTTTAGCTGGAACAGCCTTTTTAGGCGTGACGACCAATCTTCTTCGACGGGCTTTCTTCTTGTTCTTTTCGAATCTTTCCCACGTCTCGAAGGCTGAACGATCTACGGGAACCTTGTTCTTTCTTACTACTATTATCAACCTTACTACCGTTTTTCTTACCATCTTCAGGACTTTGTTTATTAGGAGATGAGCTCATCTTCATTCTACTTAAGAATTTCGCCGCATTTTGCTTCTTCGAGTTGGAGCTCGTATTGTTGTTCTTCTTACCTTTTCCGTCTTAGATTCCTGAATTGTCATTGTTTGTATCAGTATTCTTGCTTGGGGCAGCTCGCGTTTTGGTGTTCTTGTTAGGCTTTGAGGAGTTTTGTTTGTTGTCGTCCGATCTCTTCCTTTTCTCCTCCTGAAGATGATTATTATTACAATCCTTCCAATCTAAAACCGGTTTCTCATCAAGAAATGTCGTCATCTTCTCTTTTCTTCTCCGAACCTGAAGATGTACCGGTTGCTTGGCAGTAAGAGAGCCACGTTTCCTGACACGCGATTAACGGCACAGATAGTTTCGTTTTCTCAACCAGAGATTGTGATCGTGTGCTCAGATCCAGTTTCAGAGTCGGAATTGAGGATTCCGTTACTTTCTGGGACTTATTCAAAGCCATTTTTAAAACAAGCTGCCGGAGATCAATAGCGCCTTTGATTCCGACGACTTTTTGTTGAAGAAGACGACATGCAGAATACGCAGAACAAATCTCGAAAGAACTTGTTGCTAAAGCCGAATAACTACCATCTTCCACTCTTGTCTCTATGCTTTCAAGATCCATGTGCGTCGAATCACTTCATTATACTCTGATGTATCCTGCAGTTGCAAGAAAATTGAATTAACACAATTGAACAAAGCCAATTTCTTCGATTTTATTTTGAATTGAACCGGATTGCGAGAGACGAATTCACGTTTTTCATGTCTATCCCAATTCTCTATGGTTTTACCCCAAAATAATTGGGGCCCACTCTAGTCCTACCTCCCTTTTAAACGAAGGTAGAGAATCAGCAATCAAGCCAACATTGCTCGACGAGCACCGTAATAAACTGCACCATAAAGTATTTACTTTTCTTCTTTTCTTGAAAATATAAAGTATCTTACCAGACTAGAAATTAAATACTTGACCAAATTAAATAAAGACTTTAAGTTATATAATATTATATTTAAAATAAACACGATCGTCTGCTTTAAACCATAAAAAACTAATCTGAAAACTTGCCAATTACGTGAAGGTCGTGTTCAAAGAATGAGACGATGCCAGGTCATCATCAACAGATAGGATCACTTCGCCACCACTTGATAATGATATTTCCTTTTTCTTTTTCTATTTAAAAAAAAACTATAAATTTGAAATTGCCGATTTATACAGAAATTTAGCGAAAAAGTACCGATTTAATCCCTCGAATGAATTTAAATTTGAGACATACTGTGAATTTATTTAAGAGCTACCAGATTTAGTCTAGTCCCTCGATTTAATAACTCCATATTAGCCTCAACCATTCTACTGATAAGGAGTAAATTGACATATAATTTAATGAGGATGTTTTTAAAATTTATCGTTAGTCTTTTACCTGACTTTCGAGCCGGCGCTCAAAAATGGAGCCAAATTTATGAGACCGTACGATTTGGAGGAAATCGATCAACGGTTTTGATTCAACGGCCGTCACTCGGCTTTTCGTTTTGGGAGGCGATGATTATCGTCGTTTTCCGGTTCGTCGCCTTCTTTCTTGGCCATCGACAAGCTTGCAAAGCTCTGCATATCACTATTCAGACTCAAGCTCTGACTCGGACTCCCTTGACTCAGTTGCCGACTCACACAACTCGGCCGTCTTCGTTTCAACACGATCCGATCTTCCTGACTCCGATTCCTCGCCGCACTACTGCCGCAGCTTCCGTAACACGAATCCTCCTCACCACCGACTCTCTCGATTTTAGTCTCCCTCGCTGCCGGCTCGACCGGATTCTTTCGGCTCCGGTCCGATTGCTTCCGCCACTCTCTTAGGGATTTGTCGAATTCGATTCGTTCACTGACTGATTCTCTCGGTCGGAATATGATCTCCTGACCAACTCGTCGGCGGCCGGAGACTTCACGTTCCAGTTTCCCGCCGCCCTCGCTTTCAATTTTCTCTCCGACTAATAATGCTTTGTCATCGGCTACCTCAACAGTTCTTTCCAGATCCGGCTTCTCCGGTTCACTCTCTCTCGCCTCTTTCAATTTCTTCACCTTCGACTGTAAAGATCTGCAAAACGAAAACACTCATCATCCATCCCCAAACCCAGAAACTAAACAAATAAATCCTTGGGTTCGATATTTACACGATTGAGATATCATAACGTTCGACTTCTTTTTTGAGCTCAGCGACTCTAAGTTTCTTTAACTCGTCTAACCAAGGAACGTTCACCGTCACGGTGGTCGTCGTCGTCTTCATCTTCATATTGTTGTCATTATTAATACTATCGTTACTCGTTGAAACTACATCGTTTTTATCGGAACTAAACCGGCGTTGTAGGTCGTTGTACTTCTCTTGGCAAGAGTGTCCGGTGATGACGTGGAGGTTGGTGCTCCGCTTTTGAACCTCCATAGCCACCGAGTCCCAGCTGTCGGTTCCATGACGGTGTACGGCGCAACCCAGTAGTAGCTCCTCCCACGTACCCCAAGTCTGTTGTTGTTGTGTTTGTTCTTCGTCGGCGGCGGAAGTCACGGCGACGCCGACGGAATCTGGATTTGCCATTCGAGAAGGGTCTAACGAGATTTCTGTTTTTGTCCGTCCTTTCAATTCATTTAAATAATGGGTTTTTTTAAAAATATTCTGATTCTTCTTAATTCCGGGAGATTTCACACTGTTGTTTTTTTCGCTCTGTTTTTTTAATTTTACAGAATAAGAAATCGGTGTTGTGAGGGAAGGAAGGAAGAAGCCATAGATCTCGAAGACAGAGTAGAGACGAGGACTTTTTGTATTGTGGAAAATATTACAAATTTACCCCTTACTGCTTTGGTTTAGGGTTCCTTTGATTATTTATACTGCTAAATCTAATTAAGAACTAATCAAATCATACTCTTTGTAGGTTTGATTGATATACTGTATCTTTGTATGTATTGGTATTGTTATTTTATTTTTCTTTGTAGGATGACCTCCTTCACAATCTTGGTTGATTTACTCTCAAATCATATAGTCAAATTAAATTTATAAAATATTTTTTTGAAATATTGAACTTCGAAAAACAAGGGGTGAAATATTGAACTACTACATGCTTCTTTAAGTTATTTTTTTAATGGGTAACATACTACTCCTTCCGTATATAATAGATAACGTTTTATTATTTTTTTAAAAAATTGATTTTTTAAAATATCAATATATTTTTATCCTTCGCTATCTCTACACCACTAATTAATAATTTAATTAAAAAATAAAAATAATTTTTATAAAATAAAATAATTTTTATATTAAATTAACAATATTAATATTCTTAAAAATTCAAATATATCAATTATTCAGCTATATACTTCTTGTTTTAACAAATTTAATTTACGTTGTTTCGAAAATTCCTTATAAAATTTGGTTATTATTTTGGTAATGACGATACTATCCTTGTAGGCACATCCGTTTAATTTATTCATGTTTGGAAAAACCGTGTCGTTTTATTGGTTAGGTGTGATGTTCTGTTGGAATCCTAAAAGCTAATTACAGTCAGAGAGAGCCAAGACGGCTAGACCTAGATAGAGGTTGATTGAAATTGAATCACATAAACTACTCCAACGATACTTGTCATGATTACTCATATTATCAATTGAATTTTTTTTTCCTTTTTTTTTTTTTATTTATAATACACAAGAAATACTAATATTTAGAGTTAATCTCCTTCCTTAATAAATCCATTCCCTTTTTTTTTCCTTCTCTTTTTCTCCCTCGTTTTCCCTTCCCTTTTTCCCCTTCCCCTCTCCTCTCCTTTTTTCCTCTTTTTCTCTCGACAACTGGATTTGCTTCCCTCCATTTCGTTCTTTCTCCTTTTTTCTCTTTCCCTTTTGTTTTTCCTTGTGCTTTTTTCCGCCTCGTTTTGCTCCTTCCTCTTGTTTCCGCTTCCCCTGTTCCCCTGTGTTCCGTCTGCCCTTCCGCGGCCTTCCTCTTAAAAAACCATTCGACTAATATATATGATATTTTAATTATTAAAATATATAGAATTTATATTTATCATAAAATCAATAATATTATGTAGGATTTTCCTAGAAACTGATTAAATGACATGGAGTAACTTTATACCGTAAATTCTGTTTGAGAATTCTGACATGGCTAGGGAATCCAAAAAACGGGCCAATATAAACCGGGTCAAATCAGTATTAATTTGTGTTTGTTTCAACGAGAATGGCCCATTAATGAAAGTCCAATTCTGCTCCATGCACAATCGAATCGGTTACTTAGTTTTGTCAAACTTCAACAGTTACTACACGACTTTGTTAATTGTTTATACGATCAACTACATAATTGCCACTCAACGGAAAAGGCTCTGCCTCTGACTTGTATTTAGAAAAATCTTAAACATCTGATTATATGTTTGAAAGATGCTGGACGAGCACGCCTAGCTCGATTAATATATAGTACTGTAAACGTGTTTAACAAATAAACGAAGTCGTCATTAAGCTTTGAGTAACAATTAGGTTTTCTTTTAGCTAGAAGCTTTTGTTCCCTAGCCAAGTCAAACATTCCAGTTGAATTATTTGGAACCCGCTACATGGCAAAGATCTAGTTTTGATATTAAAAATGGCAATATTTCAAAAGTGTTTGAATTTGAATGTCGATGCAGAAACAAACAATTCAAGTATTATCTCCGTCACAAAATATATGATTTTTTTCATATGTATTTTGATGAGCAAAATATCATGTATTTCGGAACGAATGGAGTATTTAAGATGTTTTATATTAACCTACAACAGAAGAGCTCTTCAGTACCGACTTATAACTTGGTGTTATACTAGCACCAGATAGCTCAATTTCAAAAGCTATTAGAGGGTTAAACCATTTTCTTGAAAAATCTTAAGAATGATCGTCTGTGATGATGGAGATTTGCAATATACATTTGAAGTTTCCACAAAGAATAGAAGATTTTTCAAATTTCACTTTGATAATTCATCTTAATTTCGACTATTTTGTATTTTTTTGTACGAGTTTATTTTCTATATGTTCGAAATTTCCGTATCTAGAGATGATTGCATAGCCATATATAACCATGTATTTTTTACGTTGTTTGGAGGACAAGGTCGGTTTACTCCAGCACATTGGACATTGTAATCATCCCAATACTTTCGACTTGTAAATAGTTCTGTAACTCTATTATAAAAAATAAAAACCCTTTATATGATTATTACGTCCTTGAAAAATCTTGAATCAATCCAATTAGACCCGAATATATCCTTCGAAATCGAAATCAGCTCATGATCACGCTTCACATAGCCAAGTAATTAAGTTTTACTATGCCCGCCCAATGGTTGGACTTGGCGCCAACCCAGTACACAACGTCATTGCCTTCTAAAAAAAGTACACAGAATCATTCTGAATGGATAGAAATTTAAAAAGAAAAAAATCAATAATCAAGTAGGGCCATTATTACTTATTACTATTTGCAAAATAAAAATAGCATTAGTAGGGTCGTTAC
>JANIEQ010001213.1:0-15093 GCA_024708375.1 Oxalis stricta | reverse complement strand
ATCGTCGTCCGCCTATCTCCGTGGCTGGGGCCTCCCTTTGTTTAATTTCGCTTATTTCGCCGCCTCGTCAACTCCTACTCGTTTTACACTAGATCCTCACCCTCCAGTCTCATGTACATTTCCCTATCTCCTCTCCGACGAATTCCGACTTCGCATCCGCGATTGTCGGCGGCCACCATCGGCTCAAGTCAGTCATTTCAAACTCTCCTCGTACAATCACAGATATGGGTAAGTCCATTCCCGCCATGTTCGATGTCTTTCCTAATGTTCTAGGCGGGGTCGATTCTGGTATGGTGGCTGGTGGTGCTTCACGGTGGCTACGAAATTTCCGGGCTATCTCATCTCTTTTGGTCTTCTATACGAATCCCTAAGGCTATTTAGGCCGATTCCCTTAATTATTCGCTACTGGGTAGACAGTTCTGCCCAATTTATTTGTTTGTCAGCTGCAGTGTTTTGCAAGGTATTATGTTATTTGTTTTGTCTACTAGCATATCTCGTAATACAGAGATTTAACTTCGCCTCTCCGATGACGACATTTGTGTCATCGTAGGATTTAAGTGTCTTTTTGTCATTACTTTTTAGCAGAGATTATAGGACCGTTTAGCATTGTGTTTAATTTTAATTCTACTGGCATTAGTGGTCGTCCACTTATTGGCGGTCATCCCATTCGATTTGGGTTTTATCGACGATTGGATCATACCTCTTTTGGACAAAATTTTCCCTTTCTAATGATTCCGATTTCACTTACCGGAGCCGTGGATGTTTTTATTTTTACACGACAACTTCATCGTATGTTATTATCTTTGCTTAGGCTTCTCGCTCACTTGTATCGAGTTGTAATCTGCTGTACTTTAACAAAACATCAATGAAATTACCTTTATTTTTTAAAAAAATGTCTAATTCTTTCTTTTTAAGATCAAACTATCTAATCCACTACCAAAATAAACTCTCCCGATATCATGATGAAGAAATGTCCACGCTGGTTTGGCTAGCTATTGACGAGAAATAATCAAAGGGCTTTTGGATCACAACCAAAGGGCTTTTCGAGATTAAACACTGTTTGTTTATTACAGAACAGAACAGACCAAAACATAATAGAATTTTTGAGAGGTGTAAGACCGTGAGTAATAAAAAAATCAAGTCAAAAAGGAAGCTTCTTCGTTCATTTACCAGACTCTTTCTTCAACAACACACAAACGAAAAAGAAGAGGCTTCGAGTTTGCTGTTGATTTCTACTATTCATTCAACAAAGCTGTAAAAGCAATTCTCTTTCCTCTCTCTGTCTCTCTCTCTCTATAAAATGGGTCTTTGCTCTTAGCAGCAGCAACCACAACAGACGGAGACAAAGTTACCATCATCACAACCACCCACCGCATCACCGCCGATATTACTACCACCACCACAACACCGATCCTTCTTTCCTCCCAGCCACCACCGCCGCTGCCGTCGTATTCATCATCCTCCTCCTCCGCCAGTTCCCTCTTCATTACAACACCGCCACAGCTTACAGCTACGCAAACCCCATCAATGGTGGCAGGTATAATAACTATGATAATTATTCTAGTCACAACTAGCTACCCTTATCAGGCCCAAGGGTGGGCCCCAATTAGAGCATTCCCCGCTGCTTGTGGACCCCTCCAAACCCCCCATCCGGCGCCTTATGTAGACCATCAGAGCACTAAGAAGGTCAGGAGTGATGTGAATGTACATAAAAACTCACTTAGGCTTGAAGTTGATGAGCACAACCCCGATCATCTCTTGGTTTCTTTCGTTTTCGATGCCATGTATGATGGAAGGTGAGTCAAATTATGATTGATTGTTCAATCTTTGACTTTTGTTTTAGGGGAATTCAGTGTTCGATGTGATTTGTTTTGTTGGGTTTTGATTTTGAGGTTACATCATTATCTCTGAGCTGTTAATTTTTTGTTTTACACTCTTCAGATTTGATATATGGATGTGTTGCTCGTATCGTATTATGCTCTTCTCCTTAGCTTTATGTGACATTCAGTGAACTTTTTCGCTTTGATTTTTATCTTTCAATGTGCTTGTGTTCGAATGAATCCAGGCAATTGCTGTTGTTTAGAGTCTAAATGTAGCCATTACACTGTAGTGTGGCTTAGCTGAAGTGAATCTTTCACAACTCTTGGAAATCTTGTACTAGTACAATATATTGGGTCAAGTAATAGTTGAAAAGGTACAAGTGAGTTGTAACAATGGGCTTTAGCAATTAGCAGCAAGTGAATATATAAAGTTAGAGGAGTGCTTTGTATTGATTGTTATTTTCGGTTCATCTTCTGAGGAATGCTGATGGCTGTTATTAGAACTCCGTGCATAACACCACACATGTCTATAAATTTCTTATAGGAAGCTGAGAGCTGCAGTTTAGTTGTGTGACATATGTTATATTCTCAGCCTTCATACATTCTGGCTTTGTTTCTTAAGCCTCAATCTTAGGACTCTCTAGTTAGATTATGCAGCTTGACTTAGCAATCTGCAAGATATATAAAACTGTCTGATTGGTTTGTTTTTCTATTTTCAGCATTAAGATTTTTTACTTTGCCAAAGAAGAATCAGAATGTAAGTTCGTTCCTGAATTTCCCGAAGTCTTTATGCCGGTGAAAATTCCTTCTCGAAAGGACCCGGACAGAAATTCCGTCAGCAAGTCAGGTACAGGAATCGACCTGGGGTTTTTCGAGCTGGATGATCTCTCAAAACCATCACAAGCAGAAGATGTATTCCCTTTAGTAGTATGTGCCGAAACATGCTACATAGATGACCATCTTACTCAACTTCTGAGCAAGGCACTTCAACTCAAATGCAGATTACCCAAGCCGTTTTAGACAAAAACAACAATGATGTTTTCCAAGTTAGAGTAATAAAACGAGATATTATGGATAGAAGGAACCCGATACGAGCTTCGTGAGATATACGGATTGGGAGGCTCTGAAGCACAACAATTCGACGACACCGAGCCAGGAAAGGAGTGTGTAATCTGCATGACTGAACCTAAAGACACTGCTATCCTACCTTGCCGTCACATGGTGAGAATAATCTTTCTTTAGTGTCAATATCTGAATTGGAATTGAATCAGTATGGTTGTGTACGTTTTTACGTGCAAAAATGCATTTTTGACAACTAGTAGTATGTAATGCTGCTTTTGACAACTAGTAGTATGTAATGTCGCTTCTAATGAGTCATTGTATGTATTTTTTGGTCGAGTATGTGCCATGACTGTGCAAAAGAATTGAGGATTCGATCAAACAAGTGTCCTATATGCCGTCAACCTATTGGGGAGATTATAGAGATCGAAAGTTTAATAGAAGTATGGAAATCTGTGATTCTATGTTGTGTAGGTATTATTTGGCATATGGGGTGTATACCACATCGATCATTCACGATAATGTGAATTGGTTTAAACTAGTCGATGGGCCCGTCCGTTGGACGGGAGGGCGTTTTCCTTCGAAAACTATTTAAACGGATGCTATATATAATCATCATACCATAACTTATATTTTAGAAGTTCGATAATCATCAAAATATAAATACGAAAACGAATGTTTGAGTAAGACTATCCAGATGAGCATTAAATCTATCCAAATTTAAAAATGAAAATGCCTAAAAAAACTATCTAAATGAACACGGGTCATCTCAAATTCCCGAATACTTCTCCGAATACCACATTCACTGTCTTTCCCGTCACGGCTCCCTCCTCGTCACGGATCAACATCTTAAGCCCCCCGCAGCCCGTGACCCTCGAGATCGCAACATAGAGCTGTCCATGGGAGAACACCGGACTCGGGAGATACAACCCCACGTGCCGGAGCGATCGTCCCCGGCTTTTATTGATCGTCATCGCGAACGAAAGTGCCAGGGGAACCGCCTGCGCTGGAAACGGAAGGGAAGCGTCTTGTCGGACGGCTGCAGCGTCGACCTCGGAATAAAGACCCTCTCCCCGCGTGGCTTCCGGTCATTATGTTTCCCTCGACGACATGGTCTCCCAATCGCGTCACCATAAGCCTCGTCCCATTGCACAATCCCGCCGATTGGTCTATGTTTCTCAACAAGCATCACCGAACTCCAACTTTTAGCTTCAGTTCGTGCCTCGGCAGCCCCGAGCTCGTGATCGTGTTCAGGAATTCCGGCGTGATGATGTCATCGTGCCTCTCTACCATCCCCTCCGACGTGCAAGGTCCGTCGAGGCTCGGATACGTCTTCGTTTCTCCCGGTATTTTAGACAGCATGTATTCGTTCACATCGACTACAATGTCATTCGTCGGAGCTAAGATAGCACGGTCCTGCAGATACCTGTCGTCGGCCATATTATCCAGAAACGACGGATATACCGCATCCACCAAAGATGCAACATGATCATCCGAACCGTCGACCACAAACTCCTCCGGAATCTCGACGTCCATTTCCCCTCCACTCGGCCTTTCCGATCTCCCGTCGCCAATCGCGAGTACCCAATCCTTGAACCTTTTCGCTTTCTCGACCTCGGATTCCGAAGGTCCCGACTCGTACCCTCATGTTCTTCGTGAGCTTAAGTACCTCGCAAGACTTCCGGAGATAAGATGAATTTATCGTCGCGTCGACTATTTCTCGCCTCGAACCCCTTGGAACCACGAGCGAGATCCGCCCGAAATCTCCTCCGAAAACGACCGTCTTCCCTCCAAAGGGCTTCCTCGGATCGTCGGCGCGCTTGAATCTCATCGGGTCCCGCAGAGTCTCGTCGACGACCTCGAAGCAAGTGCTTATGTGTCATAGGAGCTTCATCCCGGATTATGAGCTTCGCCTTAACTATCGGCTCGGCCAGCGGGCTACCTTGAGAAATGTTGCAAGTCGATCCCTCATGGACATTTATAGGTATCGCGAATCTCGAGTGCGCGGTCCTACCACCTGGCAGGAGCAGTGGCTGCTATCCCACACGAAGCTACCGTCAAAACAATCTCTCCCTTGGACCCGAAAGCAGCCGCAAGAGATCTCCATAGAAAAGTTTTCCCCGTCCCGCCATAACCGTAGACGAAGTAGACTCCTCCTTCATCGCTTTCAGCGGCCGCCGCGATCTTATCGTACGCTCTCTTCGCTCTTCCGTCAGCTTCCCCATAAGGTCATAGTGTTCCGCCTTTAATGCCTCCCTATCGTAATTTGTCTCGTCGAAGATTAACTGCTACTGCGTTCGCTCGAGAAAAGATGTATCCGGAAACGACATCGTCTTAAAATCGGCGAGGCTCCTATTATTACTTTGTAGGAGTCTCTCGATCTCTGTCGTGGCGTAATTTTTCAACTCTTCATCACTCGACTGCAAATCTGTAACAAAGAAACCAAATCGCATAAGTAGTAGTAATAATTGATTATAATAAGAAGAACACAAATAATATTGATTGCATAAAATGGCAATGACGCTAAAACCACAACAGAGTGCCCTAAAACAAATCTTATGTCTAACAAATTAAATCATTTTTTTATATACATGGAGAACAAGTGGCGTACCTTGGTGCTTAAGCAAATCTCTTTGTCTAGGCAAGATGTCGTCGCTCGGATGTCTCCATGTCTCTTGCCGGACGTATTCGGGTTTTCCAAGTTGGTTGTTGAACAATAGAGTCGCAAATAGTCTTCTCAAATAAGAAGCGGATCCCCAATGGCTTGCCTCTCCTATCGCGACGATATAGTCCTTATCGTCGTCTACCATCCCCATTGCGTAGCACGCATCCTTGAATGTTTCGTATGTTTTGTTCTCGACAGTCCGTATGTCTTCGTACGAAGTGGGACCCTTGCACGTATTTAATAAAATCCTCATGTAATATCTCTCGCCGCTTCCTGGGGTTTCCGAATAAAGCCTTCCTACCGTGACGCCCCTCTTCCTTGGAGTCCACTCCATCTCATCTTTTTGCCAAACAAATCTCGTGGGGAATTTTTCGTAAGTAAGCTCCTCGGCGGCGGGGTATATCCTGTTTGCCTCCATCCAAGCGAGAAACTTCGATTGTTGGTTAGTCTGTTTGTTTAGGACGATTCGAGCGGCTCATCGTCTTCGTAGTAGGTTCCTTGCTCTCCGGGCAAGTGATATGGCAGCCTCTCGACGCATGGTTCCCTGTGGTGTATGGGAAAGGAAAGTATCCTCCACGACGCCTCCGAAGCGGATAGGTACCTACGGTCGTAATACATCTTTATCTCATCCCTACATCTGCTTTTCGGCGGCGCCCGATGTCCCCTCGTAGAAGCTGGCGGTCACGCGATCGGGGCCTTTGTTGACGTACTTAAATAGGTATTTGATGGATCTAGACTGGTTGCACCATTCCACGTTGATGTGGGCACGGTATCTCATGAGCAAATATCGATTGTATGGTACCATGAACGTGTTATCTACTTCCACGTTACCTTTTTTTATGGTTCTCTTATCATCCCTCCTCCGGTATAAAGGATATCCATCTTTGTCGACGATCGTCACGTTGCAAAAGTTTCGAGGATAATATCTCGTACACTTATTGTCTTGCATGCACGGGGATTTCATATTGTGCGGCCCCACGGGCCGTGTATCATAAGCGACGACACGCACTTGTAGAGTTCCGGCTCCTTTTCTTGGTCGGGAATTTCGGCACATATGATTTTATCGATGTCGCTCGGATTCGGGTACTTGTTCTTGTGGTGCAGGAATATCGGGATATGCGCATGAGGCAGGCCTCTCTTTTGGAACTCGATGGTGTACACCACTGAAAAGGAGCGTCAGATTGAAGTTAGCCGAGCAACATGTGCAATGGACCACGAAAAATCATATTATAAGAGGCCATCATTTAAGGTGAAAGAGATAATTAACCAAGAAAACTGGTGTTTTCCTTTAATTTTCATAAAACATATAGCATGTTCTCGATGTTAATTGCGAAGTGTGTACTTTTCCATCCTAATCCAAGTATATAATAAGCTCGATATGAAAAGGCTAATATTTCGCTAGGATGCGTACTCGCTTGAACTTTTCCGAAAATCCTTCCTCCTTTGATTTCTTTGATCGGCTTGTCCAGTTTGATCTTGAACACTCTAGAAACCAAATCGGGCCTGTCTGCACCCGAAATTCCTTTTCTCTTAGCTGCTCTTGTTATCTCGGGCCAGCGCTATTGCATGTGAAGGTGATGAATAGGTCGGGATATCCTATCGATCTGCATATGGCCATGGCATCTTGGTAATTCTGGATCATGTATCGTGCTCCTCCGTGAACGATGAAGGTAGTACAATTCGTTTTCCAGTGGCCGAAGGATCCTTCTCTCCCCTCAAGAGGGCGTCGGCCAGCCCTCTGTACAGCTCAACTCTCAATTCTTTCTGGTGGTGCCGGATATACGTCAGCCCGTAAGACTCGACCGTGTTCGTAACCGTCGACCAAAACTGCTGGTATAGACGCCTCGACGATAGTATAAGCGATAATTCACACTTTTCGTCTTGGATCCTGTATGCAAAAAATTCTCTTATAGTAACCTTGTCACGCTTCTTTCTCGGTTCCTCCGTTTCGCCGTCCGGCCCATCTCTTTTGCGTTTCGTCCTCTTCGAATGCTCGGTTACGCTGCTCGACGCGACTCCCTTGCCTTTCCTGGTCCGCGCATCCGTCTTTTTCGGATCCTCCGTTACGTTGCTCGCCGCACTTTGGCCTTCTTTTTCCTTCCCTTTTTCCTTTCGTGCATTAGTCCTTGATTTTCTTTTCTCGGGCGGTGCCTTCGCCATTCCCCTCAACGGAACATCATCTCTCGAATCCGTCCTCCCCGCGTGGGAAAAGCAACGGATATTGCATCGGCAGATACGCAGGGCACAAAATCGACACACGTTTCAAGTATCCCGATCGAGTTTCGACAATCACATCCCTCTCGCCGTCCACGGAATCGAAATCATCAACAATAAGGCCCGCCACTTCGGATGTCGTGGGCGGATTGTACGTTCTTCCGTCGCTTTCCCTCTTCATGTATATTTTCAATCTCGGTTCAGGCAAGGTTTGGTCTTTAATCCTATCCCTTATCATCCCGTACTCGATGTACATACGGATTGTGGATATCTAGTGTATCCTTTATATCGGAGATGATCCTTGCTTGCAACGAATTTAAATCGTCCTTCATCCTGCGGTGTTATTTTTAGACGCTAGTTAGTGATTAACTAATGACCAAACATTCAGAATGATTTCATGAACTATATTTTGAAGCACGATACATGATATGATACGTAAGCTAAGGAATATCGTAGTCGAGGTTATTTCTTACTTGAGGGCTTTCATTCTGTTGGAGACCTCGTTCTCCGTGTCGTATATGTAGAGCCGAGCGAACTTCGGAGTGTCTTTCCGTGGGAGTAGAGTTCCTATTTGATGGTAATTCTCCCCGCACATGACGAAGACCGGCGGCCCGCCTCCCCCCGTGTTGATAGAATCTTCTGTTCGTGCTCCCATCGAAGTGAACGAAAACATCGAATTAATTGTTCTTACGTCCTTGAGGAATGCCCGACTCCTTCTATCATTTCCGAAGAACAGGTCGCTAAGAATTTTTGGAGGGGTTTGAAGCATGGGAAGGACCACCTTCCCTTTTTTGTAGCACATACTGAATTTCGGGCTCTTGCCTCTTTTTATACGCTCATCGGGCCACATCAACGCGCCGCAACTATCGCACTCACATGATTGGTCGCCAATGTCGAGGTATCCTACATGTTCGAGGAGGTACATGAAAAGCAGTCGATTTATTAGAGGCATGTACGACCCTTAACATTACAAATCTATTTAGATACGCGTGCTATTTTCCATACCTTCGACGGGGACGTTAACAGGTTCAACGGCTCTTGTCGTTGCACTTCTTTTGTGTGCAACTCTCTTTCTCTTCCTAGTCGTTGCTTCCACGACCTCCACATCCACCAAATCTTGTTCCATCTCTCGTACATGAAAATATATATATTTATACGTGTTTGAGATGAAAACACCGATTCGTTCATTAAGGCATGAGCTCTTAAACTTACCGATTGATACATACCTACATCCGCTTGGGTGGATGTACTTCTTTTGCGTGCAACTCTCTTTCTCTTCCTTGTCGTTGCATCCACGACCTCCACATCCACCAAAACTTGTTCCATCTCTGTACAACAAAATAAAAAATATTTATAGGCGTTTGAGACGAAAACACCGATTCATTCATTAACTCTAAGGATATGATGGCCCAATCTTATTTTTTTTTGGGGAAAAATGGTTTATGTACCTTTCTCCGCACTTTTGAATCCAAGAGAAGGCACTTGATCCACGACCTCAATGTCGATCAAACCTGCTTGGCTGAACGTACTTCTTTTGCGTGCAACTCTCTTTCCCTTCGTGGTCGTTGCTTCCACGACCTCCACATCCGCCAAACCTTGTTCCATCTCTATACAAAAAAATTAAAAAATATTTAAAGGCGTTTGATTGAGGCGGATTTAACTTGAATCAAAAAAGATGTACATAAAAATACAAATTGTCGTCTACCCCAAAATTTAAAGAACTTATTTTAATTCCTCTATTAATCATAAGTGAAATTTAATTATCCGTCAAATATTTTATGAACACAAAATATCTTCATGATATTTTTGGTACTTGCACTAACATAACTTTATCGGTCATCAATTTGATTTGGTTTCAATCTCTCATTATATATACACGTGAAACAAATCTTCAATTTTGCTTTGATTAATCTTCTTTCGTGTTAATTATTAACATTAACAACCATAGTTTTGGTGTTTACGAATTGGACAATAATTAACTGTTTGAGACGAAACCCCTTTTCACGGGGTTCACGGAATGTTTTGATCGTTAAAAATCAAGAACAAGTACACTAAAAGATTTAAAAGTCGTATCTATATTAAAAAATAGCTCAAAATTGATTATATACCTGTGTCTACATTATTGAATCCAAGAAAAGACACCTCAACGACCTCAACGTCGATCAAACGTGCAACTCTCTTTCTCTTCATGTTTCGATGTACATTCCAAGTCTTTCAAAGAAAAAAATTATGTTAATTAACTATATATATATGTATAGATGAAATTGAGACGAACTCGATCGCTTGTGCAAACTAATTGAATTAAGATTTTTTGATGATCTAATAGATTTTGTATAGAGAGAAAAATAAAATCATACACTTATCATCGACTTTTCCCTAACATGGATTCAGTATCCTGTTGGGATAAGGTTTCCTAAATAAAAGTGCTTGTCATGTTTCTTCTTCTTCAAGTCAAGTATATAGTTTATATAGAGTACCCAATTACTTAATTACGTAATCATAATCATCTATCTACTCTATGATTACTTAATTATTAAATTTAATAGGATTATTCCAAAAAAATTTACTTGTCACATTAACTAATTAAGAATATCTGGTGGGTAGTTCTGAGAGGGAATATTATTGTAAGGGGCCTCTTCATGGTGGTGACCCAATGAAGGTTGAGGAGGAGAAGGTGGTGGGAGAGCCGGATGCTGTTTGAGGGAGGCTAAGGTGGTGGTGGCAGTGAGTATTGAGACTGAGAAGGAGGAGCAGGTTGATACGGTTGCTGTTGAGGAGCAACAGGTTGTGCAGGTCCCCACTTGGTATTTTGGGTTAGTAGCTTCTTGAGTTTGTCCTGGTTGAGTGAAGTAAGGCTCTCGCTGAGGTGGCGCATTAGGGAGAGAAGGAGGATTCCCAGGTTGTTGTTGTTGTTGGAAAGTAGCCGGAGGAGGTGGAGGATGTTGAAAAGTATGGAGGAGGAGGAGGCCGTTGAAAAGTAGGCGGAGGATGAGAAGATTGCTGGAAAGTAGCAGGAGGAGGAGGAGGTTGTTGAAATGTACTCGACAGAGGAAGTTGTTGATGAGATTGTGGCTGCAGGACTGATTCAGCTGAGCTCTTAGATTCTGATTGCTGCTCAGTTTTTGATACTTGAAACTTAGAGAGCTGCAACTGAGCCTCCAAAATTTCTTGTTTATCCTTTACTACTTACACCCCATTCTGGACCTGCAAATAAGTAATTGAAGAGCGATTGAACAATATCAGAGAGCCACTCACACAACAACATAAAATAAAAAGGTACGAAATACTATTTGAAAAGCAATTTTGCCTTCTCATTAATTTCTCACAAAAAGGGAAATGGAGAAATTCATGAATCTTTCACAAATTCAGTATCCATATTATCTAGCACCGCTTTTCTTACTCGGCAAGAATGAAACAAATAAATTACCAAATCCCTCAAACGAAATCCTCCATAGTGTATTACCTCTCTCAGAATGGCATATGAGAATGAAACAAATGGTATATGAACAAAAACGGAAATACCTCTCTCATAATGTTCTCGAGCTGCCTCATTTTTCCATCGGTGCTTCCGAAATTGTTCCCAACGGAAACCTTTAGATCGTCTAGAACATTCTCAAGATGCCGGGTTCTACTCTCCATTTGTGTTAACCGTGAACTTACACCGTCCAAGGCATGTAACAAATTATCAGCATGCTTCTTCATTATTTGATCAAATCTCGGACATTGCACTTTCTGGAAGACTCGGCTTCGTCCCAATTTTGAATGTTGTAGGCTTAAGAAGAGGTAAAAAATGATTATAATCAGTAATCAATCCCCAATATCATTCACAATGTTATATACCAATGGAAAATTGCCAATGTCAGACTAAGGACATTCAAAACACCAAATACTGTTCTATCTTCTCTGATACTACAAATCGATACTCTTCTGACTCTCGCCTAATCATAGAATCATACACATGTCCGCATATAGACTATAATAACACCCTAGAATCATCACCAGCTGAAAATATATAGCAAGTTAAAAATACAAACAGCTCAATGCAACATCAATTCACAATCCAATCTCCAAAAAAATAAAAATTGAGCTAATTAAGAATCGAAAAACCAAAGAGCCCAGGCCTGTATATAAATAAATTGGTATAATAAGACAAGTGGTTTTGAGTAAATGGGTTTACTTTGAATTGATAATCGGTGTTGATTTTGGAATCGGATGAGCTCCAAGGCCTATTAGACGCAAGTCCGCCGCCAAGATTATGAGTGGCGGTGGTGGTGGCGGCGGCGACGGCGGAAGGGATATTAGAAGTAGACGAACCGGCGACGCGGTTAATCGGATGAAAATCATAACCGGCCATGATATCGATATCTTCCTTGTTCTTCTTCTTAACCTCATTAGAGGTATTCTGTTCACGATCGTCTTCGCCTAGTGGTGGATTCATCAGATCGAGGAAATCTTTGCCTTGTGATGATGATGATGACGACAAATCCATAATCTGCTTGTCCATGAACTGCGACGGATTCATCACCGTCGCCAATTCAGTCACTCTATGATTGTTGATTTGTATGTATTTTTATTATTTATTTTTATGAAGAAGATAAAGGAAGAAGACGAAATAGATAGAATTTAGGTCTTAATATGATGAAAGTTCATGGAGAAATAAACATCGTCCACAAATTCTTAATATAATAATAATTTGTTTAATTATTTTTATTGTGTTTTTCAAATTCTTTGCATGTTTCACGATTCGAAGTCTGTTTTGGGTTTGGATACTCTTTAATGAAAACTATTAGTTGTCTGTCTCGGCTAGTCACTTAATTATAACATCACATTCAAAAAAATTAGTTTATTGAAATTTCATATGGATTTTTTTGTCATGCGATATTAGTCTTTTTGATGATATGTTAGTCGAATAATTAATTTCGGAAGAAGACAAATACTACATGTGATCATTATTCAAAACTCAATATAGATAAAGGAATTATTTGTATATATATAATGAAAAATTAAAAACTAAAATTTGAATTCAAAGAGAATATTTCTAGAAGTTTAAGATTAATTAGAAAAAAAATTCCTAACGAAATCTAGAACCGTTTGTTTGGTTCATCGATGCTAATCTTCTTTCTCAACTTTAACTTTAACCAATCTGGGGCGGACTTTGCTTGGTTTTCTCCCGTATCATCCTCGTCATCGGATGAAATATACATTGCTCTTTTTCTTTTGTTGGATTTGTCGGTTGTCGAAGTCATGTCGCTATCTTCTCGATCGGTATCCTACCATACCAATTTTAAAAAATTAAGTTCATTATATATGTGTATATTTTAGGAATGAAAAAATGCCTTATAACTAAAGATTCAATCGATAGTGTTTATACCTCCAAATTCGCATCGACGTCTTCTTCTTCTTCTTTCTCGAAGTCTAGAAGGAAAAAAAAATTCAAGCTTTTATGTTAAAAATACGGGTGATAAATAAGGGAGCCCTAACTATAATATTATATATATGTGTAAGGTAAATGTGAAAAAGTTTACTCGAGTGAAGTGTTTATCCTTGAACTGTTTAATGAGACCCTCGTCGATGTCACTCGCTTAACGGTATAAGTTACGTCCCAATCCGAGAATAGATCCTCCTCGGTAATTCCAAATTTGAATAACAGCTCCTTGTCGGCAATTGCCTCAAATTCAGCTAAGAGGTTTTTATTTGATTTTTCCTAATGATGATCGGAAAATAGATAAGGTGGTTTACAAACACGTTTAAATAGAAACATAAAAACATAAACTCAATTTATTTTCTACCTTGTTTGATGGATTTATAAGGTCCGTTGCAGATTTGTCGATCAACAATTTCACCATCCGATCAAATAGCATTAATGATGTTGTTCCGATACGATCACGGACTCTCACTTGCATCTTAAATCTGAAAAAAAAAAAACCATGATAATATAAGGATAAATAAGCATAAAAAAATATAAGGCTTAAAAAATAACATTACTATTAGCATAAACGGATGAATTTACGAATATGGATTTTCGATATCTTACTTTGGCTCAGCGGTCACCAGGTCTTGACACTTTGGACACCACCATTTTGGCCCATTCTTTTCAACTTTTTTATTGCACATGGTACATCCTTCATAATACCAGTTCTCGATGGACTCGACTTCGATTATTCGTGCAAGCATTGTAAAAAGTCCCACCTGCAATAGAATTTTGAATATTTTACTTTTCTTGATAGGTTTGATTATAATAAATTCTCCAAATAAATAACTATTAATTAAGACTATGAAATTATTATTACCTCTGGAGATATAGAAAGTTCTTTAACCGTGATTCTTTTCGTAAGGAGGAATTCATCCGACATCGAAAATTGGTCCCGGTAGTTGAGTTATAATTTGTGCGTAGGAGCCTATATCATTAAGTCTACAATACACCATAAAATCAGTAAGTAAAATCGTAAAAAAAATATCTAGTGTAAATTAAAATCAATCTATGGTATAAAATAATTACTTTTGGCTATATTCGACATCTTCGGGTAGATTCGGGTTGACGAAGATCTTTGTTCCTTGAAAATTATTACTTATTCCATGAATTTCTGCAATTTAAAATTATTTCAAATTTATTATGGTATACATTATATTATGAGATTTAAAAAAATATATATAGGAAATTGATGAACTTACTATTAAAAGTATTCGTAACTATCGATTGTAAAATAACAACTATTGATTTCTTTAAAGTTGTAGCATCCAATATAGCTTCATTTAATTTCTCGGCAAAAGCATCCCACAAAGTGCAATTAATCCTCTTTTTTCCTTGAGCATAGGGGAAAAATAAGCATTTAAATAAAAAACCATAATAAATAAAACAAAATTAGATCAATGACATAATTAAATTTATATCATAAATAATGATAAAAAAAAAACAACTCCAAATCCTCTAGAACAAAGGTAAGCAATTTCATTGTCTTGTCTGGCTTGACTATTTTCCTTATTTTTTCATTCTCCACGACATGTCCAATAACATCCGTATTTTTAAGAGATCTATACGATTATAACAAAAAACAAAAAAATTAAATATAAAAGTTAAAAGTAAACTTACCAAACATAAACGATTCATTCTCCTTATTTAAAATTGAATCAAAGCTCACAAAATTAAAAGCAAATTTTGAAATCCCTTCATCCAAAATCTTTTCGACTATGGTATTTTTCAAGAAGAACAATTTGTATTGATTTCTAGTAGCTTTAAGTTTGTTGGTAGGTTCAGAGACGAAAAAATTTTGGAAGCTATATACTTCTCCTTCACTTATTTGTTGTATATATGTTGCAAGAAGATCTTTCTTTATT
>JANIEQ010001212.1:0-27637 GCA_024708375.1 Oxalis stricta | reverse complement strand
ACATGCTTGTTTTTCATTGGTTTATTTTCGTAAAATTTAACAGTAACTATGTCTTCAATAGTTCAAATCATTTTGGAAAGAAAAAGCACGAGTCAAATGAATTAAGATAGTATTATCTTATAAGAAGTCAAATACGCAGAATTGGAATATTTATAAAAGTCAAATGAGCTTTACTTGCTAAAATTTCAAAATAATACTCTCAACTCTTTAAATACGGTTAAAACTCTATAAATTAAATAGTGTTATCATGAAAAAATTTATTAATTTGAGAGTTTAACAATTAACTATAAATGTCAGATAGATGGATACAAAACAATTTAATGAACTATCAGTGTAAAAATGAAACATGTTCGGAAGTTCGAAATTTGAAGATATTGTAGGTATCATCATTGCGAATAATGAGGATGACGACGAAGATTGATATGGTGTGTCTTTGAAGCCTGTTACACGAAAGGAAGTAACTTATGAAGAACAGACACTCCTCCATAACTTTATGATACAGATACAAATATAACTCTTTGAACTAACGGAGATGCTGATAAAGAAAAGTGACTAGAAATGAAAGCACCGAATAGGCTTAAAGCATGGCTAAAGGAAAAGCAGGATAGCCATTGAATTATGTTTCAATAAAATTATAATATATTTTTAGGTTTCTATGAGATTATTAATTTAATGAGTTTCTAGGTGCCAAAAAACATAAAGGAATCTCTCAAAAAAATTTAATCTTATTATTTAGCCATGGGTTTTTCAATTTTTGTAACATTGAGCTCGAAATTCGGAATTTTAAGACAAATTATTATTTTAGAGAGTTTATTAATTTATCGAGTATTAATTTTAAAAAAGTTTTCTCTTGTATCTTGTAATTAAATTTGTTTTGGTGTATTTTAAGTGTCATTCACATGTAGATTTATCAAGTATTTGAGCTTTTTTTTAATCTTACTTTTATATTTATTCAATAAATCTACATTTCTAAATAAATATTTTATAATTTTTAAATAATAATAATATTGATTAAATATATAATTTTTTTTATCGTTAGTTTCTTTTAATATTCACGACTTTTATTATGACAATAAAATGGGTACATGGAGCCGGCGAATGACTACATGAAATGGACTGTGGAGCGGAGAGAGTAACTAATAAGTAATAATCAAAAATTACCTATTTGTCATTGCTCACCAATTAATAATGTTGACTGGAATTAATATTGTATATCTTGCATGACTGTTTTACAGTACGTGCTACTGAGTACTTAAAGAAAATCCAGCATCATGTGTGACACGAAAGTCTAATTATAGTAGTAAAGAGTATTATTGGATTATATCAACGAATACATATTTAGACTATAAATTAGATCAATGTACAGTACCGTAATTTATGCGTTAATAATTCTTTTTTTTTATAAAACTACAAATTTATTCCAATAATCCTAAATACCACTTCTCCAGATAATAGGTGGGCCATGCATTTTTATACACGTAAATTCTAAAAAAAATACAAAAAACTTGTCTCGAAAATAAAGTTTTCGAAACAAGATAATCTATGATTAATTAGGGGGATTTCAATTAAATATCATCCCGGAATCGGGAGGAGATTTTTTTAAAAAATAATATGCATAATAATTACTACATAATTGCACCAATAATTACAATAAAAATCTCGATAAAGACAAATACGGGATAAGCCTCGATCCGAAAATAGTCAAATATAGCATAACTCTTGTATCGAAAATGAAAATTCAGGTATACTCTTGTCCCGGAAATGAAAATTCCGAGTATACTCCTTGTAATTACGGGATTAGACATTCCGGTATTGCCATTTACGGAAATATAGGACTCCGGAATTTTCGAGATATATTTGCCTATATAAAAACCACCGCACCCATTTCATTTTCACATTCTTTCTTCGTCTTTCTTCTCGATTAATTTTAAAATTCTAATTTTTTCTTCGAATTTCTTCACAATACTTTTAGAATTTCTAATTTTTTTTATTTATATTCAATATGTCTTCCTATTTAAATTTATACTGGAGGAGTTCTATACAATTTGTGGATGGCAAGGTCGTGGTGGGTAGCGTTCCCGACGCAACGTATTTCATCAATGGTATGTTGAGTTATGATGATTTTTCTCAAGTAATGTGCGATTATGCCGGGATTCAAAGAGAACGGGTACAATTGAATCTTATCTATGTATACGCGGTTGATAACGGTGAAAAACAATGTATCGTAATTAATGATGATGCTACATTATCATTGATGTATCAACATCATTCTTGGAGTCGTGACTTGTTCATCAACTACCATCCGATTCATAATTCGGGTCGGACATCAAGATTCAATGTCGGGGAGAGGGTAGTAGTAGGCCTCGCGGACGACGGGGATACGCCTCATCCGACGAGGATTACATCGTTCCCCGCGCAAGAGATTATCATGTGTTCAGCAACATGGATGGGCCTGATGAGGTAACAAACCGCCGCATTCCTAGTGGTCCAGAATTATACAATGGTGACCCTAGTACCATAAAGCTGGGGACGCATTTTTCTAACAAGGAAGAGCTTCATGGTGCGATAGCGATCTGGTCAACTAGGCGGGGAGCAGAATATCGCGTGACGGCATCGAACGGACAACATGGGCTGCAGAATGCGTAAATCGTCCAAACAAACGTACTAAGCAGCCGTATCACGGTATTGTATGCAACTGGAAGATCCGGGCTTCGTTCAAGAGCGAATATCGCACGTGGCAAATGATTGTTCAGTGTGACGGGCACAATTGTGACGGAGCAAACAACGAACGTGAAGACAGGAATATTTCGCAAGATCACGTTGCCCACGTCATACTGGATAAGATTCGCGACCGTCCAAATTACCCAATCAAGTCCATTGTTTCCGACTACGAAGCAGCATTCGGCTGTAAAATTGGGAAGAAAAAAGCTTGGGACGGTAAGCGAGTGGCGATGAACCAGGTATATGGAGATTGGGAGACAAATTTTCGCCAACTGCCCAGTTACATGCGAGCTCTTGAACACTGTAACGATGGGACGAAAGTCCAGTGGAAGTTCAAGAAGGAGGACGGGATTGTGCATAGCAGGAGGAAGATTTTCAGGTAACAATACATGTTTATCGAGCACGGTAATATGAATTTTACACCGTATACTGATTATTGTTATTTATTCGAGTACGTATTTTGGCATTTTGGTGCCACGAGACTCACATTTCAACACAGTCACCCGGTAGTTACCGTCGACGCAACGCATCTTCGTGGGGCGTACAAGGGTAAGGCGGTTGTAGCGATTGTGAAGACCGCCAACAACGAGTCGTGCCGGTCGCATATGCCATCATAGACGAGGAGTCGAACCACGGTTGGTATTGGTTCTTAAAATACCTGAAAATTTACGTTCTACAAGATACGTTCACATGCATCATCTCTGATCGTCATTCGGGCATCCTGTCTGCTATCGTGAAGCTCGATAGAAAATTTCCAAACTTGGGAGTTCACAGGTGATGGTTACAACACTTTAATTGTAATTTCAAGTTCAAATTAATCCATGAATTAATTATTGCTTCGAACAGTATCTGCATGGAGCACGTTCGTGCCAATATGATGTCAAACGTCCCAAAGAAGAAAGGATTATATGGCTTATCTTGGGCCGTGGGTACCGAGTTGGATGAGGCTAAATATATGAAGGCATGGGCAGATCTTATAGAAACGAGTCGAGCTGCAGCTACGTATCTGCAACGTATTCCCCTAGAGAAGTGGACATTGTTCCTAGACGGATTCCACCGATGGGGAACAACCACGTCGAACGACGTGGAGAGTTACAATAACGTTCTCGAGGCGACCGCTTCTTGCCGATCGGGCGTTCGTTCAGGCCACGCACGCAAAAGCCATGGCGATATTTGCAGACGAACTGACGAAAATAAATAGATACAGATCATGCGCTTGCACCAATACCGACGGAAACATTCGATGCCAACAAGATGCATTCCAGACGGTACATCAGTCTCGTTATATCCAAATGCTCCCGGACATACGTTCGGTGTCAGATCTCCGCCATTGCGTCTCGGAGTTGCGGGCGATGAACATACGGTTCAATTTGATATGGGTTCATGCACATGTTTACATTGGGACACCTACATGATTCCTTGTTCTCATGCAATGGCCGTTGCGAAGGTACTCAACGTCCGTCGTCTAGACCTGGTTCATCGTTGCTACACAAGGGATGGTTGGAGACAACAGTTCAGTGGTGTTTTTGGCCCTCTCGCCAAATCATTGGCCCGAATCCGATTTTTTGCTCCTACCAGACGACAGTCGAATGGTTCATCATACCGGTCGTGGTCGCAAAAGAGTTAACGGACGACAGTCGAGGCGCGAGGGACTACGCGAACATGACCGGTCGAAGACCACGAGGGTGTAGTAATTGCAACGCCAGAGACCACGACGAAGGAAATGCCCGTTCACTCATACACCGGCGGATAGACTGCCGTTGAACATGTTGCACGACCCATACGGACTTCATGGAAATGCGCCTCTCGATGATGACGACTATGATGATGATGATGAAGATGATGACTACGATGATGATGACAACGATGATGATGACGATGATGATGATGATGATGATGACGAGGTTGATGATGATGATGATGAGTATGATACAGATTAATAATTAATTTATTTTTAATAAATAAAAATTGTGGTGACGAATGTGAATATTATAAATAAAGTATTACATCCTAACAATATACATATAATCTATTCCGAATACTAGCTCATATGCCGTAGTATAACCAACTGCTCCTTTTCTTCTTCGACCGCGACCTATACGATCTTGTCGCTGCAACTCTATCTCTTCCGCAGATGGTTCGCCACCATGAGTCTGAGTATCTAAGAATTACGATAATATCAAACAATTAGATTTATCAATAACTATATATTAATAACACTATGTGAAAAATATAAATGGATTACAAACATATACTTACCATGAACCTCTTGACCTCCGTGTTGCCTCGCGAACTCCGCAAAACCTACTACTCGGCGGTGGATGTGTCGGGAAAGCCCCGAGAACTCGACCCGATGCCTAAACCCATATGTACATCTCCAGCAATGCGAGTGACGACGATGATCGAAAGTGGTCGATCGCTGCTCTCGCTGCACCGAACCGAAAAGACTCTCGACGAAATCGTACTCGATAGGTTGTGCAGGAGCGAGAGGATCTACAGCCGTGGAGGACCCTGAGAACTGCTGATATGGTGAAGTGGCATCCGCCAAATCATCGATAGTAAATGCCGGCTGTTCAGAAATTCCGTGAAGTTCAATTGTGACGACAACAACTCATCGCTCCTGAATGGCTGTGACTCAGCACTGGCACATTACCACCTGAATGGTGAGATGATGTAGAATGTCGGGATGATCTAGAATGACGAGAGGATCCAGATAGAGGATCGAGAGGATCCAGCCCAAAATCCGATACTGAATGACGACCAGATCCAGCGGACGAGAAGGTCCAACGAGGCGAGAGGATCCCGCATGTGCTGTAGGAGGAGGTACCTCGGGCGAGGGCTGTCCGGCTCGTCTACCGCTCCTCAACACCCGACTCCCGAGCCTCCGCAACAGTGATCTCCGTTGGGGAGGTACGTAATCTCGACTCGGGATCGACATGCACGACGCCTGCGTCGGGACAACGGTCTCCTCCTGGATCGGCAAACCGGTCGCCTCCAACAAGTCCCCGATCCTGGTCCGAAAACTCCCCGTAATTCTGTACATGCTCGGTGATGATATCGGTTATCCCTATACTCCTCCTGAAGGTGGTTCGCCCAATGCATAAGTTGGCTCAACTCGTCGCTCTGCAATTAAATACCAAGGAACATAAACAAGTGAATTAATATTGTACACTACAGATCGCTCAACGAATGACTTATAATAAATAAATCGTACGCACCAGGGCATTCACCGAATCCGTGTGGCCATGGTAACCTCCTCGTGTCTGGCTCATGACCGGGCTCCTGGACAAACCGGACGGTCTTACTACGGTACCAAGACCGATAAGGCGGCGGAGCCTCCGGGTGAGCTGTCCGGGTACCCTCCACGACATGGTTAGCCCGAATGTGCCAATCATGAACGTAAACAGCATGGACTTGTTCCCAGTTCTTAACGTGCGACGACCTCTTTATCCCGTGCAACCTGTTAGTCTCGATCTCATTTAAAGGAGCCTCCGGCACAACTTGCGGGCATCCAACTGCCGCATGACTCTGTCGGGGTAGTGCCCCTCCACAATATAGAAATAGTGGAGGTATGTCCTCGACATCCAAATGTGCTCGCCCTGACGGCATCCATCCGGTAGACCGAGCATGTGCTCGGCGTAGGGTGTCCATAGGAACTAAAACGAAATGACGAAAGTAATTGTTAAAAATAAATTTATATTTTGAAAAAAAATTACAAAAATTTAAAACTAAACGAGAACTTAGATGATAAAATACCTGTGACGAAGTCATCATGGACAATCGATCTCTGTAAGCCACAAGGACGTGGCTTGTAATATTGGTTCTGGACAAAGGTCTCGTCCACCTGCGTCAAATAAAAGTTCAGTAATTCGTACGCCATAAACCATAAAGTCGAAAAATAAATAAATCATGAATTTAGTTATAACTTTAAATGTACGTGAACTTACTGTGCAGCAAATGGCAAACCGACCGGCGCCACATGTCCTCGACGAAATCTGGGCTCGACCTTAAGAATCCTCGTCCATGCCCATGATCGCACGAGTAGCCCGCACATGTTCGTATAATGCTCTCCGGAACGGGCAGAATCGCACAATGCGCGGTAGGTGTAGGCAAGCACGGCGCGCCCCAGCTCAAACAACCGCAAGCCTCGGGTCTTCTAGGAGCCGTAGTACGAAGAGATCGATCTTGTTCGGCTCTTATCCGGGAAGAAGCAACCAACAAGCAAGAAGGCGACGTGACATCGCGCCCTCCGTAGCGCCTCCTCCTCGAAATATCTACACGGTCGCGATGGTCCTCCAAGTGGTCCCTAAGGCTAGCGAGCCGAATAGCGGTCTTCCCATCCCTCTTCGGGCGACAGCCCAACAACCTCTGGAGATACCCGTCGATGTCGGCGGGATACGACTCGCTACCCGTAACGGGTAAACCGTCAACACGCAGTCCCAGCAACACCTCAACATCTTGCAGCGTGATGGTGGCCTCGCCTATGGATAGATGGAAACTGTGAGTCTCGGGCCTCCATCGTTCGGCCAGTGCCGTCGACAGATGATGGTCATACTCCATATATCCTATATCGGAAACCAATCCAAACCCCATCATCCGTATATACGCCATGACCCGAGGTATGCGATAGACGTCATCCCGCATACACTCCCGAAGAAAGCGTCCGCTCTCCTCACAAGCGAGTGGCCTATCACACTCCTCGTGGGACGAATAAATGTGACGCGATCTATGCAGCGGCTGAAACCACAATAGATCGACCTCTCTAGGTCCCTGCGGAATCCAGGAAGATCTCTCCGCCATAATCATGTAAAAAAAATAATGAGTTCTTTAAAATAAATGAACAATTAAGACCTCATACTACGAATTTTTTAAAACAAGTCCCCATATCATCCGTAAAGTTTTCACTTATTTCCAAACAAGTCCCACATACTTCTTTAAAAAAACATGTTGGCCATACAATTTATAATTTTTTTACTATCTAGTCCTCATATTTTACAAATTAATAAATTCAGTCCACGCACTATAAAATAGATACAATTAACACCTCAAACTTGGTATACATTTCATCTCTAAACACCCATACGGAAAACCGCAATCCAAAATAATCCGAGTCGAAAACCGAACCGAAAAAATCGAACCAAAATAAACAACCGGATAACCGAACCGAAAAACCGAACCGAAAAAATGAACCGAAAACCGAACCTAAAAACCGAATCAACATCGAACCTACCCGAAAAATCGAATCCATCAAAATCAAACCATAATAACACCGAGACTTGAAATAAACCAACCACAAAAGCCTACCCAAACGTAAAGATCGGACCAAACTCACTACCCTACACGATCGGGATTGCATAAAGATGCGATTTGAAGAAATTCCGGCAAAATACATGACTAAATTGGTTTAATCCGTTAAATTTCGAACAAATTTAAAGAAAAAATAAGTGAAAAATACCTTTTTTCGAGTACTTGACGAGAGAGCAAATTTTAAATGAAAACTGAGAACAAAATCAAAACTTACGCCGTCGAAAATGGCTCCGTTCGGGTTTGTAGAGAAACTTGAGAGAGAGAGATGCGAGCGAGCGATGTGAAGAGAGAAGGAAGAGGAATGCGGGTTAAAATTTTGATTTTTTCTTGTCCCGAATGTGACACGGTATTAAAATTTATTTTATTTTTCCCTTCCGGAAATGTGACACACGAGTTAAAATTATTCGCGAAAATCGACACACGGAATTAATGCATGTTGACACGTGTTTGTACTGTGTTTGGCAATACCGGGATTGTCTTGTCCCGTATTTTATATTTTCGGGAAGAGATTAAATCAACTTAAATTTACGTAATCGTTGTGATTAAGTTAATGGTCCCGAAAACAAAATTTTCGAGACATGTAGAAACGTTTACTTTTTAAAGAAAAACCAATAAAATATTTACCTATTAAGATTTGTATGTATATTTATACTGTTCCTGAATAATAGATCTCACATTCTCACAAATATCTAAACATTAAATCACGTTTTAGTTGGCATTTATAATTTTATTTAAGCTGTTTGTTAAACAAATTTTAAGAATACTAGCTCATTTATTCATAATCCCACATATTCTATCAATCAGAGTTCAAATATGGTAGAATCGTATATAGAACGTGTGGGTGGTTGTCTAGTTCACCCTAACTCGTCAAGAATGTATTTAATCGATATTCATGATAAGAGATGACCATTGATTGATCATCATGTACTCATATACTATATTGTAAGTGAAAACGTCAGTGATATATATAACACAACTCAACTTTACCATGGAGAAATTCACTAAAGCAGTATATATACAACTTTCTCAACCATGATCGATACTAAACTAACTTAAGCATCAAGAGAGGAATCTCAATCTCACAACAAAAAACACCTCAACTTTGTTCTGGCCTACATTTACCGACATTCCAACAATTTTGTCTGCAGTCATTATCTTTCACATGTAATTAACCTAAGTGTAGATGTACGGGTAAATCCTTAATTATTACAATAGAGGGACCGATTTGATACAATACCAACACGTTATGGACTAATTCAACAATTCAGCCAAAACAATAATTAACGGTGAGGGCCGGGGACAAGAAAAGAAAGAATACAGATTCACACTGGATACTACGCACCAAAAAGGAAAAACGTGCCACAAAATATGTCTTTTTGGGAAAAATTAAAGCTAGGGTTGCGTCACGTGAATGTAATTAGGCTAAAACGTGGTCGTTTGCGCATCGAATTGTTAATATTTTTATTGGATGTATAAGAAGTTTTAGGTCAGTGCGTAATCATGTATAGGTAATTAACACACAAATTTCTTTGGATTAGGTAGGCAGATTAATCGTGTCTAATCGTTATAGGCTGCTTATTTAGCTCGGCCGTCGAATACGGGCTCTATCTATATATATACGGGTATATATGCAACATATACAATTAGCCCGTGACTGCCTAAACCTAGAATAATATATATATATATATATATTCATAGATCGATGGTTTTTGACCGTAAAATGAAATTCATTCTATAGTATACAAAAGCACATTGACTAACTAACCCTAGCATGACGAGTCAATAGGGTTTTTCAGATATATATATATGACATATATATTGTTTGTTGTCGAACTTCACTCGCAAAGATCAAGTTTAGCAGCTCTTTACATTAATCTATTTGTAATTTAATTCTGTGGTATACTACGTGTATATATATATATATATCCTTCAAATAATGAAAAGATACAGAAAATTTCAAAACCTTAATTAGATCTTTTTTTAGGAAAAAGTTACAACTTTATTATACAGACAACGTTAATTAACTAAATTTATTTATGTAACCAATAAAGTATTGAGATGAATGGTTCAAACTCAAATCTCGTGGTTTATACGTACGGTACTGTGAAAGCCCAGTAGGAAGCATTTAGTTAGAGAAATGACAAACGGTCGAGTTAGAGACATGAAACAATTAATTTATTTGTACTAATTTGTTGTTTGAACGACCTGGTAAGTATGACCAAATTAATAATTTCATCCTTTAGCTAAGTATATACTATATAGCTTATACGCTAAATAAATTCTGTTAACTTTATAATATATAGATGTCTTAATTTACACATGAGTCATGCAAGATCATACTGCCACTTGCAGTGACTCTTAATTGTTGTGTGGATACGTACCCATCCGATCAAACTATGAACCTAGCCCTAATTAAATATTTTACAAAATTAAAAATAATGATCAGAAGTTATCATGTCTTTGTTTCAGCGGTCAGTACTACTGTTTGATTCAGGAATTTGGTCCTGCAAATCAAACAACATCTTGATTGAAGGGTTGAAGAAATACTGTATTAAAATTAGAAGGCAAGAGAACATGAGGTCAGTCTCCCTTCACATGGGAGTTGGTGCCTTGAGTCTCTTAGCTAACCATCAAAGTCACAATTCCCAGCTCTTAGCTAACTTCCACCAAGTTGAAATTTCTTGTGCATTTAAATATTTGCCCATAATTCAAGCCAATTAAGTTCCAAGTTGCAATAACATATATATATATAACATGATATAAGGACATGACTATGTCTATGTATAAATACAAACGTATACATATATATTTCCACAACCTCGATCTTATATATATTTTCGGTGGACAGGTGGAGTATATAAATTCTCATGCAAGTTGACTAACCAACTAATTATTGTTTATATTAAGAGAAAATGAATGAACTTGGTACTAGCTACTATTAGAAAGTATATCTAAACTAAAAGTCAAAATTAATAGTTGAAAAATAAAAATGTCAACGCAAGATTATTAATTGGTGTCCATTCCTTCTTTAAGAAATTAAAATTAATTTTGATGTCCAAAAATGGATAGATCAAAATTATCGTTTCTCGATAACTCTAGCTAGCTAATAATAATAATATATTATCCCTTCATTAGGATCCATATACAACATTTCGACTGTTCTAATAAGAAGCCATATATGTTAATTAGAATCTGATCAAGTATCTCATAGCAAATAATTAAGTCCAGGGTACATATATATACTCTTTCTAATAAAAATTATTTTGTGATCCCTGGTTCGAAACCTTTGGGTGTCATATAATTTATCTTTTGCTTTCGTAACCATTTTAATTATATAAATATATAGTTACTGTAGCTCTTATATATATGGGTGCAACATTATATTCTTTAGATATTGAATAACAATCTACTACGTACGTACGTATTATTCTACCACTGCCATAAATCAACTACAAATTGTAATCACAATAATATTTTAAACCATCTCTCATTAATGTATAATTAACTCAATTAATGAGTTTGTTATTTTATCTCTTTAAATAATTTTTTTCGCTAATTAATATATACATATATTATAAAATATAATTGATTTTAACTTGTAAAATTTACTTTATGACAAAATCTAATTTATGAAAATGTTATCTATATATTAGTATCATGTATACTTGATTATATAATAATTTTAATTTTAAAAATAATAATTACATATTAATTGAATTCATGATTAAGTAGTATTATTTTTTTGTCTCTCAGGGTATCTCACCGCTGAGCAATGAATAAAATTAATCTCTCGTTCCAACTTGTCGGAACATAAAACGATAAGAAATTGATCACAAATTTTTTTCATTCACGGACATCGTTATCAGTTTAAGTAGTATTATACAATATTACAGTAACAGGTAAATCATTTGAAAATAATTTAACATATTATCGGATACAGTAAAATAAATGAATTATATTTACAATTATAGAATGCATACTTTTTTGTTTTTTGTAGGTCGTTAAAAACAAATACTTCATTTATTCTCTAGTTATGAAAAAATAATAATGCTGTAATTTATATGCTAAGTATACCAACAATTTGTATATTTTTTTTTAAATAGTAATTTTATTCACATGGCAAACCGTCGATAAAAGAGAATATATAAGTAAGAGGATAAAAGAGAATATACAAATAAGAGAAAACAAAAGCGCTCACTATACAATGCGCCAATGTTGTATTAGTGTAGTAAAACTTTTATCTTTCACACAAGATGAGTAACAAAGAATTGACTCTCTAATACTTCCAACTACTCTACGAAAATCAATCGGCTTGTCGTTAAAAACACAAGCATTCCTTTCCATCCCGATATAATATATTGTAGCACAAAAAACATGACGCCTCAAAACAACCAGTTGCGATTTTCCCTTCGTCTTCCGGCACCACCATTCTAGTTCCCACGATGCCAAGCTCTCGGTTGTCTAGTTATCCCAACCACACCCATAACACCATTCCAAACCAATGTTGAAAACGGACATTCAAAAGACAAATGATCTCTCGTTTCAACTACTAACACTACAACATGGGCAAATATTGTCCACACACATCCCCACATTGATAGATTCTTGCTCTAGCTGCTAACCGATTCAAGATAGCCAACCAAGCAACAAAATTATGATGGAGACTTCGGCCTTTACTCCATATCAACCTCGCCCATCGCATAACATGGAATTTTACACGCAAGGCTTCATAGGCGGAAAAGATAGAGTACTTACCTATTTTACTAGCTTTCCAAATATCGGGCACTTGGCAAGCCGGGCCGATTGTGCTAGATCTCATGCATACGATATTTCTTGGCTAATTAGAACTAGTAATTGCCATCAACCTCTCACATACAACCGATTTACCTTACATTCTCTAATAACATCGGCGTCTGCAAAACTAATAGTTGGAAACAAGTCAAACATAACACCATTTGGCAGCCAAGGATTAAGCCAAACGAGGCCCTACAATCACTGTCCAAACTCATACATAAAAAACTTTTCAAGTCGAATGGAGATCCAACAGATTCCCCCATGCTGCACTCAAATCGGGTGGTTTTTGAGTCCCCAAAAGCTCAATCCACGTAACTTTGTTTCAGTGATCCATTTCGCCCAAAGATACTTCTTTACAGGCTAGAATGGACCACATCCACTTCCCATGATTGCCTTATTCCACACAACTAAGTCAATAACTCGCAAACCACCTTCTTGCTTTGGTCTACACTACCAGTCTTTCAAGCCACCAATCATTTTCTAGATTCTCCCGGACACTGTCCCGAGAGAAAGGATCGGCATTTGGTGTCAATGAGCTTAATAATAGTTTTCCTTAGAATGAAAGCTAAGCACCCGATACACTTTCGTAAATCAGAATTCACCAATACAAGACGTCCAACATATGTTAAATGTTTTACGACTACCCCTTAATCAAGAGTCCATGGCCTCAATGAGTGGCGAGCAATGTTCTTTTTTCAATTTCGTCGATATCAATGGGACACCTAGATATCTCATCGCGCCTTCTAACTTGGAATCCACAACTTTGAAGTATCATCTCTCTCTTTTCAGCATGTCCTCCACTAAAGAAAATACGACTCCTCTCATCACTTACTTATAGTCCCAAAAATCCATGAAATATATCCAACTTTGACTTCAACCACATCACCCAAAAATTCTTCCCCCATACAGAATATGAATATATCATCTACGAAACAGAGATGGTTTAATCGCAAGAACTCACATCCTCGATGAAAATAGAATTTACCGCTTAATATTTATTAGTGTTATTGACAATAATTAACTAGAGTTAATTTGATATGAGTTAAGAAAATAAAAAATCTATTATTAAAAAAATAGAGTGAAATTTAATGTTTAAAGAGTGCAATATTGTTCATTAGAAAAACTTTATATTATATACTTCATTCAACCTTTTAAGTCTTCGAACGTAAATTAATGTCTTTTTTGGGACAAGATTTAAACATATATCATTTTTCATGGCCGACACAACCAATATGGGGCCTTAAGCGAGATGTAAAATGAGGGTTATCGTATAATATTTATAGTTTTTATGTTAATCAATGGGATATGATACCATCTTGAACGTCAACCATCTTACCGAATAGGTTACCTCAATGATTCATATAATGCGCATATTATTTTATGTTAGCAAATGGATTCTGACATCATTGTGATCTGTATTGCACGTGTATATTTCGCATCATTTTTTCCGAGATCTTAAGCGATTGTTTTTCTTGACTAAAGGTCAAATCGACCCTGCTTATAAGCCTGCAAAATAAGAGGCGACAGACCAACAAAATTTTGTTATGAAAATGTAGTATTTAACGTTAACTGCTATTGCAATGCTGATGCTTTGATACTATACATAACCATTACAAATATAAAAGAAGCTATATTGACTTATTCTTAGTAATTGACATGTGAGCTATATATATAGCTAATTAAGTCGAATACATATATCTAATACCAATTATTCTTAACGGACGAATCTCGCCAATTTCCGGCGTTGGCGCAGCACCAACAACCAGAAAAACCAAGACCCATTTGGAGAATTGAGGAAGAAATCAAGCCGCCTTGAATTCTGCACATCGTCTCCTCAAAAGATTTCTACTAGGGGGATGAGAAAAATAAAACAAAGAAAAATAAAAACAAAAATCACAAGGTAAATAAAGCTACCTTGCTCTTGAGACTCCATCATTACCGTTGTGATGGAACTGTTAGAAGCTCTAATAACGGTTGATAATCGCGCACCAAATAATGATTGAGCCATTGTATTGATACCGGCAAGAAATAGGATAGTCTGTGTCATTTTGCTTTCTCCGCCTAACATATTACAACTAGGGTGAATGCATAAAAAATCAGTGCGGGCAAAAGGGGGCAGTTTTCTATTTTTATTTTAGTGGAGACATTTTTCATTTCGAGTAAAAATTGAGGGGCGCAATTGCAAAAACTAAAGTTCAATGGGGCAGCTATACAATACAAATGAATCAATAATATATAACTCATATATCATTTAATTAATTGTATATGATTTAATCTGGATCGTTTTAAAGTAGCCAGTAATTAAGTTTATTTTATTTTTTATAAAATATGTATAAAATTTATAAAGTACAAATATTTGTACTATATTAAAAAAGTGATAACGTCTTAATATATTAATTATATTGTATAAAATTTTATACATTTTATTACTTCAAAAAAATAATAATTATATTTTAAACTATCTAATTTGAATGGTATAATAATTTTTTTCCAGCACATATACTATATATAGCTTTTAGTTTTGTCCCTAGACGATCGCCTATCTTGATTAAGGTCAAGCCAGTCTTATCATTATTTTTAATTTTAAGTTTTGTATTAACAATAAAACGGTATATTGACTAAAAAATAACCCTAAAAATCCTAAACTCTAAAAACCTTAAATTTACAGTGCGACTTGTATTTTTTTCATCCCCCATACATAACATTTAGCTCTTACCTCCAGCCCTTATTTCAGTTAGATCTAGGTAGACCGAAAATTTAAACTATCACCAACATTAGAAGGCCCCAAAAATCGTTAAAACCCGCTAGCTAGCTAGTACATTAGCATAATTTTCTCGATGTACGACAATGGAATTTGCTTAAAAAATAAACTTTCTTTAATTAATACAGACTTAAATACTTTAGCCAAAAAAATTAAGATGTCGGCATGGGAACTTCACATCTACTCCATCGGACGTGAAAGGAACGGCATCGTTTTTAAATCAATTGCAGTTTAATGAAAAGAGCGAGAATCAAATTACTTAATTAATGCAGTAATGTTTAAATTAAAAATCCATTTGGAGAAAATGTATACTTTCGTCCTCACGTTTCACTTATAATATTTTTTTAAGTCCCTCACGTTTTTTATTAGTTTTAAAAATTCCTCACGTTTTTAAAAATCGGCCAAAAAATATCATTATGCCGTTAATTTTACACATGTTAGTGACGCCTAGTCAACTAACGGACCAATATATTTGTGACACGTATCATCGACTCATAAAAAATATTGACACGTCATAAAAAAATCAACATTTTCTTTGCAGAAATTAGCGACTTGGCAAAAAATGTGTGACGTGTCACTGACACGTGTCACAATTTTATTGATCCGTTAGGTGAGTAGGCATGAGTAGGCGCCACGGAGCGCCACATAGGTGAAGTTAACGACGGAAGGGTATTTTTGGAAAATGTTGAAGATTTATTAGACTAACGAAAATACGTGAGAGATTGAAAAAGTGTTATAGGTGAAACGTGAGGGATGAAATTCGTTTTCTCATAAACAATGTCATGATATTCATTGCCTAGCCCGATCGAAAAACTAAGATTGAAAGTTGCACCATATGTTAAAAGAGTGGAGGAAATTAAAAGCATATTGAAGCATTGATCGAAGTAATAATATTCTAAACTGATCGATCATGATTGAGTGGATTTCCTCTATTTGGTAAGAAAAGCACGATAAACAGGCCTTTTGATTTGGTTGGTAAACATTTCTGTCTGTCAAATTACAACCTCTTTTTTTCTTTTAAGCAACCAAAAGCTACTTATTTTCGACAATGGGCGTGAACATATTTATCTTTTTTAATGAAAGCGATTGTATTCATTTGAATCTTGCGTTCATCCCGGAGCAGGTAAAACTCTTTGGCTTCCGAATTATTAGCTAGCTATATGTACGAGAGTGTAAAATAATTGAGAAATTTTTATTAGTAATTAGCACTACCTAGTTTTTGATAAATTGCAAGGCTCATTCATTATCATTTTTTTTTCCTGTATGCAACTATATATATATATATATGTATATATTTTGATATTGCAACTATATATATATTAAAGGTTAGTAAAAGAAAAAATAATAAACAAAATATTAATTCCACATATAGTAAGGTCGATTACATAGGTTCTCAAGATTTACATTTGCATTTAATTTTGATTAAATACTTTTTTGTAACTATATGTACGTGAATCAAGATTGATGGAAAGGAGTACTGTGATTGATTAAGTTGTACCATTAAGTTTTACATTATATGTACGTGAATTAAGTTTTACTTTTTGTAATTACATTTTTTAACTTCAAAAAAGTTTTACATTTTCATGCATAGTGAAGTTATAGATAATAAACAAAATTTATTGTGAAATTGGGATCTCCTTGGGTCCCAAGTAGATTTGCAAAAGTTTGGTCTTTTAGGAGCATAGTACTTAATGTGGGTAGGCGGTCAAGGAAAGGAAAAATATGCATGAAGTTCCAGTTCCCATACAAATGGAATAATGTATTTGAACATTAGTATATAGCTTTATTATCGATTATTATAGTATAATTTGACGACAAAAAGTTTTAATGTAGCCTTTGCAATTTTGACTGAATAATACTCATGCACTATAATGTGTGTCAAATATGGTCGTTACATGTGTTCGTGCCCATTTCAATTCATTTCACATCACAATTAGTTTAATTATGTCCTTAATTCACCAATTAGAGACCACTCCGATTGCATTTTCCCATTTCCTTCCTAATAATTAACTTTCTCAAATTTACATAATTCATCTCTCTGGGTCAATATCTGTGTGCTTGTCGTGGATTATATAAGAAAGTAACCTCTCCAAAAATCACATTTCACATTGTGCTTGCCTAAAACGAGTTTTCAATGTGCTGATTATAGAAGATATATATTACTACTATTTCACAAGTTATTATTACTTTTTGACTGTGCATACATAATTTACATAATTGCAACCCAAATATCGTTAGAGGAACATTTGTTTCTATGCTTCGAGGCACATAGTTTTACTTTACTTTTATTGAGTGACTGAAAGCTCATAATTTTACCAACCAAATAGCGGCTAATGGTTAAGATGTTTTTTATCGAAGATTATACATCTGATTCATGTGGAAGAACGAGTTTTTGTTAGATAGATTTATACGAGGAAAATTTATATATATATTATATCATTGAGACGCTCATAGTTTATGAGAGAGAAATTAGCAATTACGTACTGTACTACTACAGTAATCATAATTTTTTTTATCATAAATGATACAGCAATCATAAATTTCTGCTAATGTCAGATGACACTTGTCAAAACATCACCACTTTCTAATGTAATGCTTACATGGCATTCAAGTTGGCTCAATTCCCAAACAGGTTTAAGTCACATGAGTCAGTCAGCAACTACTGTTCTCGTCAGAGTTTGGTCCAATTTTACGTTGTGGTGGGAATTTTAGGACCTAAATTGAAACCAGACAAAGAGTCCTCGCAAATCCACCAATTCAACTTAGGTAGAGGAGAGGGACACCAGTTTAATTAAAAGTATGATCAGGTCAGAAAATTAGGAGTTGTTTGGCTCAACTATTCCTTGATGGAAGTTTGTTTTTTGGAGGGGAAAAAAGTAATATTAAAAAATTATTAGCATCTCTAAATGAAAGCTCTAGTCTTCAAATTAAATAAAAATAAGAGCATCATCCATAATCAAAATATTGAAACGCAATTATCAAACAAAAAATTTAAAATATGAAGTACATTTTTGTTGGAAAAGACATCCGAAAATAATGAGGCAATACAGCTAAATAAATTAAACAGATTCAATAGGGGGGGGGGGGGGGTCAAAATGAAGTTCGTTGATTGGAATTTCTACGTAGAATCCGAACTTCAGAGCATTGAGAGAGCATCTAGCTAGATAGATCTTCAATAGAGCATTTATTGTGCACACATACCTACATCGAATTAAATGTCTTATACAAGTAGTACATGACCAGTATATACTGTACTACTTAAAATTGAATTGTCTTGAAATATCATCGACCAAATAGTAAATTAGGGCACAAGTTATGAACTTAATAACTGGACCATATTTTTTTAAGACAGTGACCAAGCACGAAAAAGTCTCCTCTTTCCATTCATGTCCTTTAAATTAATAACTTGTAGGGACCAAATAAATTTTCATGAACTTATGAAATCATCGTAATTCATGGAATTTCAATTGAAAATGCAAGATAATGTTGAGTAATTGATGTGGTCTAGTTGTCCCTATCCAGTATCTAGAATGCTTTTATTTTGATAACGATTTGATTTCTTGATTAGAGATGGATAACACCTTAACACCATCCACGTATGGACTATGGTATGCATTCATATTTGAATCATTGTTTTGAAAATCTGTGTTCAAACTTTAGTACGTACTTGAATGTTCAAATACGATAATTGAATCTCTATTCTTCAAATTGCAGTCCAATATTGGGCCCATTTTTGTAGGAACCTGCGAACGTGATAGTACTTAAATGGGTCTTAACTGGGTTTTCAATATGGATGCTCGACCCAACCCAAAATAAAAACAGGATACTCTTCGATCTAACCCCAAACTACAAATGGATATCTTCGAAACGATGCGTAGAATCACAAAATGGTAGATGTTTTGGATTAAAATGATATTATGTAATTAATTATAGTGAGGGTAATTTTAACAAGAAAGCATTTGCTTCAATTATCTCATGTCAATTTACGAAAATTTAAGAAATATTTTTTCCATAAAAATACTTTCAATACACGATTAATTATATCATGTCGGTTAATCAAACGTAAAGTATTATGAAACGAAACAACGGATCCATAACAAACTTGGCAACTTCTCTAGACAGTATTATACATTATAATTCAATTCTAAGGCTTGGTATTCAAACTTGGCAACTTCTCTAGACAATATTTGACAATCGAAACAACGGATCCATAACAAAACGACAGGGTATCGGCCACTAATAACACTGAAAACGACGTGGCATCCTTTTTGCGTGTTGTTTGTTCTAGGGTCGACACTCTTCCTCGTCTCCAACCAAAACCTCCAAAAAATAAAGATAACACGGCTTTGAATCTCACATGTCTACATTGCATACACTCACATCTCTATGCAATGCATTTTGAACAATTTCTAGCACATGTTTTAACATGTTATTCGAAATCAACACCTTGGAAAATCAGCATGTAGCTACCTTCCCCTTCTTTCTCCTTTTTCTAGGTATCTTCACATCTCTATTTGCCAACTCATTTCCTCCAACTACGGTAGAATAGATAGATTGTAAATACAAAAATATCTTCAAATTCGTTTACTTGACCTTCATAAACGAATAAAACTTGGTTATCTCGTATGCTGGATTGAGAAAATCCAACGTTGGTCCCTCATCTTTTCAATCACAATACTTTTTTAAGTCAACTCACTTTGGTTATCAGATTAGTCAAATAAATGCTTGCACGTTTTTATATAGCATGCGCCCAAAATAGTTCACTCATGATCCAACTACCTACCGTGGAAGCCTTACGTAACGCGTTCGAACGTCCAAGCTTACGTCTTTGTCGCTAACAGTAATCATGTAGATTTCGACAGCATTTATACTGATCAGCTAATAAGAGCTGACCCACGTTTTTTTCCCCCCCCCCCCCCCCCCCCCCCCCCCCCAATATCAAACTACACTCAAATCCATGTCACAAGAAGCAGTTTTGATCCGGCTCAAGCCAATCCGATTCGATTCAGGTCAAAATTGATTTTTTTTAAAAAAATAAAAAAATTGATTTTTTTATAAATTAAAAAAAATATTTATTATATTTATCTTTTAAATTTTCATTATTAAATAATTAATCATATTTTATAAATAATTCTGATTCGGTTCAATTTTTTTATAAATAATAAATATTTATTAAATTTATCTTTTAAGTTTTCATATATTATAAATGAATTTAATCATATTTTATAAATAATTGTCTATAAATTCAAAAATTAAAATTTTAAAGACTATTATTTTTTTCAAAAAAATTATTAATATAATGAAAAGCAATTTTCAAAATAATTATTTCAATTATTTTAATTTTACTATTTTTTTTAAAAATTAATTTAAAACGTTTTGGTCCATTTACGTTTTTTAATGCAAACTTAGACGATTGGTCACGTAAAAACGGTCGTTTGTTCGTATCAATTCATGTCTTGGACAATTTTACTCGTGAAGTGTAAAAAGGGAGCTCATGGCCGGATGGAGCGTTAAAAGGTAAAAAATAATAAATTGTATATTTCGTTTTAGTAATGGACATGTGGGCAAAGGATCGCGACGGATACGATGATGCTCATGGAGGATACGGTTATGGGAGTAGAAATAAGGAGGGAGAGTCCATCCTCGACTTCGCTTCGGCATATGACTTGGTGATACCAAATACTTGTTTCCAAAAGAGGGATTCCCATTTGGTGACATTTAAAAATGGTAGAAATCTAAGTCAAATAGACTTCTTCCCGACACGAAGGAGAGACCGATCAAGAGTGTAAGGATTGCAAGGCCATACCGGGTGAGGCACTTACGACGCAATATAGGTTGTTGGTGCTAGACACAAAGGTAAGGCAATGGAAGCAAGAGAAGGGGAGAGATGATAAACCCAAAATCCGTTAGTGGAGTCTCAAAGGAACCAAACTAGAAGACTTCAAGAAGTCCATGACGGGTGAAGACATTTGGGGACTAAATGAGGATGTGAACTCTATGTGGGAGGCGATGGAAAGGTGTGTTAAAAGAGTTGCTTCCTCAATGTTAGGAGTCTCCAAAGGCAAGGAGTCGCACCAAGAGGATCTTGGTGGTGGGATGAGGCTACAAAGGAGAAAATTAAAGAAAAAGAAGGTTATTTAGGAGCTTGCCTAAATCCCAAGATGCCAATGCTTATGAGAGATATAAATTGACAAGTAAGGAGGCAAAAGGGCGGTCAAAGAAGCGAAGAACAAGTTCTTTGACGGTTTGTACGAGAAGTTGGATACTAAAGAAGGAGAAATGGATATGTACAAAATAGCCCGACGAAGAGAGAGGGCTAGCAAAGATATCAATGGGATAAGATGCATAAAGGATGAAGAGAACAAAGTTTTGGTGTCCGATGTGGATATCAAGTTAAGATGGAAGAATTACTTTGATAAACTCTTCAATGGTGCCCAAGAAGAACATATTGAGGACCCTCCTCACAGAGGTAGATGGGAGGATCTGCTATCCAAGAAGGGTTAGCTTTGATGAAGTAAAAGAAGCGTTGAGGAAGATGAAGAATGGAAAAGCATGCGGACCGGATGATATCCCTATTGAGGTGTGGATGTGTCTTGGGGATATAGCTGTTGTGTGGTTGACAAGACTGTTTAACAAGATAATGGTCTCGTGTAAGATGCCGGATGCTTGGAGGAGAAGCACGTTAGTTCCAATCTTCAAGAATAAGGGAGATATTCAAGATTAACGCAAACTATCGAGGCATCAAACTCATTAGCCACACTATGAAGTTATGGGAGCGAGGTTATTGAGCGTAGAGTGAGGTCTACCACTACAATATCCGAGAACCGAGTTTGGATTTATGCCGGAAGATCGACTATGGAGGCAATCTTTCTTGTGAGGAGCTCGATGGAGAAGTATAGGACAAACAAAAAAGATTTGTACATGGTTTTTATATATCTTGAAAAGGCATATGATAGAGTCCCTCGAAACATTCTTTGGTGGGCTTTGGCCAAACATGGTGTCTTTAGTCAATATATCACCCTCATTCAAGATATGTATGAGGAGTACGAACTAGCGTGAGGACAAATGGAGGAGACACGTCGGATTTCCCAATCACCATAGGTGTGCATCAAGGCTCGGCTTTGAGCCAATATCTTTTCACGTTAGTGATGGATATATTGACTCGACACATCCAGGACGATATACCATGGTGCATGTTGTTTGCGGATGATGTCGTTTTGATTGATGAGAGCAGAGAAGGAGTAAATGCAAAGTTAGAGTTGTGGAGCGAGACCTTGGAGTCAAAAGGTTTCGAATTAAGTCGTAGTAAGACGGAGTATATGCATTGCAATTTTAGTGGACAAGGAAGGGGTCGAGTCTGGTACCATTCGGTTGGGAGGAGAAGATGTACCTAGATGCGATAGATTTCGATATCTAGGATCTATCCTACAACAAGATGGAGAGATTGACAAGGATGTCACTCATCGCATACAAGTGGGATGGGCAAAATGGAGAAAAGCAACCGGTATCTTGTGTGATAGACATATCTCAAGTCGGCTCGAAGGGAAGTTCTATAGAATGACAGTGAGACACTGCTATTCTATATGGAAGTGAATGTTGAGCCGATAAAGAAACAACAAGAGCACAAGGTTAAGGTTGTAGAGATGCGGATGTTGAGATGGTCGAGTGGACTTACATTAAAAGATAAAGTGCAAAACGAGTACTATTAGGAGCAACCTTAAAGTTGCACCTATAGATGAGAAGATAAGAGAGGGTAGACTTAGGTGGTTCGGGCATGTGAGACGTAGACCTATAGATGCTTCGGTTAGGAAGTGTGAGGACATAGATATAGGAACAGAGAGGAGAGGGAGGGGGAGACCTAGACTCACGTGGGAGAGAGTAATTGGGAAGGATTTAGAGTTATTAGATATTTTAGAAGACTTAGTAGAGGAGAGGAGTGGAGACGTAGTATTCATGTATGAGATGCTTTATAGATAGTTTAGTTAGGGATGATAGGTTTATTGTTAGGTTTATTTGTAGGATATATATTTTAGTTATAGGTTGGTGGTAGTTATATATGTCTTTATGTTTCATTAGATGATTTCAATATATATAAATACCATATTACATGTATTATATATGCTTCTGAACACGGCATGTGAGCCACGCATAACCCTTGTGCTTAAAAGTTGAGGATTCATATAACCGACTCACACGGTGGAATTGGAGACTTGTTGTTGTTGTTGTTGTTGTTGTTGGTTGGTTGGTTTACAACCCAACAACCAATCTTGAATATAAGTTTTCTGTCGATAGGGAATGTGGGGATAATGAAATATTAAGAGTGGTGGTGGATGACGGTAGAAGAATCGGCCACCATTAAGCTATGGTGGTGGCGATGACAAGAAACAAAAGGAAGAGGAAGGAGAAGAAGTGTCGCTTGTACATTCTAATTCAAATGGTGAAAATGGAGTTCAGATATAAACCAAGAGTAAATTTTATCCGGACGATGGCCGAGAGTAATTAATTTAGACATAGCGAGTGTTGAAAAATCGTATAAAATTTAAAAGGGAAAAGTAGAGGTCTAGAGAACCAACAACGAACCGAAATAGATTTGTGACAAATCTGGTTTTTTAAATTTATTTACGCTAAGGGCGTGTTTGGTTAGTAACACGTTAATGAAGGGTTCTTTTTTTTATACACAAATATTGTGTGTTAATTTTTATACATATAATGGATTTGTGAACCCCTAAACGATTTTAATATAACTTTATCAATGTCCTATATATTTTAACCAAACACACCCTTAACATAAATAAATTTAAAAATCAAATTTACCACATGCCAATTTTTGATTCATTGTTGATTGCTAATCCTCCCGCGTAAGTTTTTGCCAATTGGTTTAAAATATCACTGTATTTCAATTTGGGTAAAACGTGTAAACTCATGATTTGCCTCCCAATGTTTTGAATTTCATCCTCAATAGGCCCTATCATTTTACCGGCATTTCACTTAACCCCAATATTTTTTTTCGGTCATCAAATTAGACCCTATCAATTTACTCTGTCAATAAATTAGACCGTCGCTAAGATTTTATCCTGGGGGCGAGTAGACCCAATGGTCAGTCATGTTGGAAGTGGATTTCCCGATCGAAGCTTTCGTAATGAATTTCATTAGTTATGTGAAAATCTTCGATTTTGATTACTCAAGTAAATCTTAAATTCATCAAAAAAAAAGTAAGTTTTAATAGTAACATTTTATAATTATTAAAAAATTATAAGTATTTATACATATAGTACGACGGATGATCATGACACCCTAAATTATCATTAAATTTGATATCGTTAAATGTTAACATTGGTGTATAGTCCTATATGTATACATGTCTATGCAACTCTATGGTGATTGGTGATATGCAAAAAAGGTACCAAGGCAAGGAATGCATACTGTAAACGGTGTGGTTGGGAAATAATAGTCTCAAAATAAGGGAAACACACACACAATAATTGTTGTACTGACTGACTACTAATGATATTCTAATCACAAACTAGTACAAGTCTCTAACTTCTGAGATTTTTCACTAGTCAATCTCCGCAATAAGCGTATTTAATACGTGGTGTTAGTGTATATCACAATCTAAGAGTTGCTTAACTTTGTTGATAGATCTAAATTATCTGTGATTGTACTAAATTTCGAAACACTAAGTTACCCACGATAGCAATCACCAAATAGCTTATTGTGGTTTCTATACTATAGTAGCCTTTCATGGATTTTTGTATAAATACATTTACTTTTTTATCTTTTATACCTTATACATTTTTATACATACGTTTATACATATACTAGTATAAAGTTTTGTACATAAGACAACTACCATTATCGTCCATCGACTACTACCCAAATTAATTTCTGAATCCGCCCATGTTACTAAGAATATTTAATAATTATATTAGAAGATTGTTAGACTTGGAAGGTTGTTTCATGATTCTTTGGACTAAACATTTTTAGAAACTTTTTAGAGTTTTTGATCTTATGTTATGGCATTTTTATAGAGAAATTAGTTGCACTAAATCCTAGACTTCCGCTTTAATTGTAAGTCAATGGTGTTAGATATGGGAGAATTTTTGTCCACTTAGTAGTTGAATTAATTATATAAGATGTTCCGACACACTATGGTTTTCGCTTCATTCAGAACTTAATTTAGAGGAGTTATGTCATCATCGGTGGAACGTTGGTTATTGGCACGATTCTCACTCGATCACCTTAATTAATCAATAAATAAGTATTCTCCATTATAACAAAATTATATACAACTTCAAAACTATCATCCCCTACGCAGAAATTCCTGCATTTTACATTGAAATTCAAACCCGAACAAAACTATATATCAGTCTCAGATCATCTAGCTATGTCCAACAATCAATAAATTCCTTATATTTTACATGACAAGAGTTATAAAACTGAATTTGACGCTTTATCTTTAATTGACTCTTGTGATCACATATAAGCAGAGAATGTTGCAAACTTCTTTTCTTGTCAAATAAAGTAGACGTGGCAATTTCGAAAGGGGGAAAAAAAGGGTCAACAAGCACGTCGGATCACCCAAATTTCTCTAAATCAATTAATAACTAAAGAATGGAAAGAAAGAGTTTACCCACAATGAAGGCGATATGACACACTAAAGTCAAAGACCAAAAAATAGATTGCTAATTAGGAACTACCCTTTAATCATATCTACCTAATCCAAATTAACTAGCTTATAATAAAATGAGAGGTCAGGAAAATTTCTTGCACCAAAATAAGAAAAAATCACAATTGTTTTTAATTACTTCGACAAAAGGAAATTCACATTACTATGACAAGTGTATATAATAGCATACTGTATAATATGCAGTTATTTGATTAGTTAACCTAGTTATAATTTATTCTTATACCTAGCATTTGGATACATGCATGAATCTATGCAAGGGAACAATCTAGAAATGTCATGTTTGTAATAAAATATTCGCTGAGGAACGTATTACAATGAACAAAGATTCACTTTTGTGTTTAATTAAGTTATGGATAATTTCTTAAAATTTTCTTGGTCAGATTTGTTCAAGTTTTGTACGTAAAAGAGTAGACAAAGTATATATATTCATAATGGTAGGATGCTTAAATGAGACAGAAGTAAGTATAAAGTATATGTTTTTTCAAAAATATATGTCCGTGGTTAGAGTATATCATACTTTAGTGTATGAAAGTTCATTAATTATGTGATCTGGATGGAATTAAAACATTCATTACCTTAACAATTTAATCCCCAACTTTGAGTACTAAATTTAAACTCTTTTTTTTAACTGTCCTAAATTTAAACTCTTCACTGTAAATACATGCAAACTTTTATTTATTTTATTAATATTATATGGTTAGAAAAATGCAAACTTATTTATTACTGTAAACTTTTATTAGTACGTAATAGTTATTTTTGTGTATTATCAATATTCATAATTTACTCCGATTTAAAGATCGAATTCAATAAATTAAATTTATTATAATATGGTTAAAAAATCAAACTTATTTATTAAAATTAAAATTTTATTATATTAGTTCTTTTTATGTTTCAGCCTAATTTACTCCAATTTAAAGATCGAATTAATTAATTAGACTGACTGCAGACTATAAAGAAGTAGTTAAGGCAAAACTGTAGTGATGACGAAATGGATGAAGTAATCTGTAGGGTTGGGTTTTTTTTTAGCAAATAAACGTGTTCCATTTACGAGTGTTTGTACAAATATAGGGGATGTTTTTACTTTTCCAAGGATTTTTTCCCTTATGAATCCAAGGATTCATTTAATTCAGTTTGTGTGGAGTTCAAATTAATGTATCATGTTATTAGCCAAAAATAAAAATTGTTTTATAAAATATTGTTAAAATGAATCGATATTCTATTAATACACCATGGTAAAGGTATAGGCAGCTGGAAAAACATATTTTGTGTTTATATTTTGAATACCACAAAAAACATCGCATTTTATGTTTTTATTTTTATTTTAAAAAACGTCGCATTTTTAATTAGTTCACGTATCACTTTCACAA
>JANIEQ010001211.1:0-11511 GCA_024708375.1 Oxalis stricta | reverse complement strand
TGCCCAATTTCATTCGAGCTACCAAGCATAAAATATGAGTGATTCCAAAATGCTGCAGGGTGTAGGTAGACCTTGCAGCCAGTGCCCCACCAATGAAAAGGCTACTTGAGATCGGAGATGGCCTTTCCGTGTTACCAGCTTCTGATATTAATGTTATTCTCTCAAGAATGTGCTCCAATCTCACCTGTAAGTTGCAAAGAAAGAGATAATAAAAGCTATTACTTTATGCACTCTTAATACACAATGTTTTATACTCTGGTGTATACACTACGCATAGGGAGTTGTTAGACAAGTGCAAATAACGTAAAGGGTAGTCAGTTGCTCCTATCATTTAGGTATACTATTGTATAATTTTTGGTTCTATAAACTAAAATTTGCACCAAAAAAATTTAATGAATTTTGGAGTTTAAAATAACACAGAATTTTCCTTTTCTTCTTTGAGCAAATTTAGTTGAACCTCACCTTCAGTTCATAGGCATCAACAACACAGTGATTATCACTGCCCTCAAAAACCCCGTATTAAAATTATTCTCCTGGCAGAGCTTACAGTCTCATTTTTTAACATCTCATTCCATTGCTCCAATTCTTTACTTGACTCAGCATCAACCTGAGAATCACAGTAGAATATCTTTAAGTGCATTGATTTTTCTGACGAGAAACAATAATGACCAGAATGCCCATAGCATAACTAACCCTCGCAAACTTTATTAAAGTCACGGAGCTTTGCAGTCAAACGCAAGCTGCGAAGTGGTTCTCCACTGGTTTTAGAGTACTTTCCATGCCATGACTCTCGTGACATTGGAGAACTGAATCGCAACCCTCCTTACTTCCAGAAGATGATGACTTTGGGGCTGTTTTTGCAACTCCGAGTCACATTATAATCAGCATTTTGATCATTTGGCACCCGTTCCTTGTTACATGGGGAGGGGGATTAAGATCCTGGGAATTCATCCCTGTCAAAATCTCCTGAACTTGTTTTATTAATAATATTCATAAAAGCTCGCAACAAGCAATCGAGTTTTTGATGAAGGATGCAGTAGGAAGATATGAAATCCCTGAAGATCCTCAAGAGCGGAACGGAATCCAAACGAAATTCATGTATGACAGAAGGAAATTCTGGTGTCAGTGGCATCAGAATCTCTTAATGATGGGGATCCTAACTTTCCTCCCGTTATTTCGTGCAACAAATTAGAGGAGAAATACTCCGAACTGTTGATCAGTAATTCAACCAATCTCGGATAATTCTCGTGGTCATTTGCATCGTCTTCCAGCTGAGGCCGGCGAGGGACTCCAGAATCAATAGGCAATGATGTGAAAATCATAAGGGGCTAATAAGTTGTCTGATGCTTGACTTGTCGGGGGAATATCAACAGATTTTGTGATTCCGAAATTTCGGAAAGATCAGAACCCTGAGGTGTTAGTCCAGAGTTTTGGGGACTCGATCTGCTATCTACAGAAGTAGCCCTTCGTTCTTTATGCAGAGCTTCAATAACCCTTGGTCGATATCTCTTGATTGCAGAATCATACGCTTCAGCCAAGGCATCAATATTTGCAGGGGATGTTTTTTCAGCCAACAACAAATTTGCAGGATTTCCACGCCATCTGAGCTGTCGACATGGGAGACGGTCTTCATTTCTTATGACAAGGTCTAATACTAAGATTCTGCCAAGAGCTGAAGCAGTTTTCTCTGAAGTTTCCAGTGACTCCAAAAGCACTTGAGCTTTCCAATAAAGGAGATCCGTGAACATAACTGCAGATATGACGAGAGTTCAGGAAGCCGCAAATTCTTTAAAAATGTAGAAAGCTACTGAAGTTTGCATAGCCTTATTCATTAGCAACGGATTTTATTTGAACCTTCACTCCAAAAGTTTTATTGAAGGTAAAATTTAAGGTAATTGTTTTGATAATATATTACGTAAACAAGAGACAGCAAGAGTGACACACGGCAAGCAGACCCCTTTATCCAAACTTTATGGCAACCAATTAAATATAATGAGAAAAAAAAAAACAGAGTTCCATTTCACCTCATCAAAAAAAGGCACCCGGCTAAGCTCAAGAGCTTCCAGAAGTTCTGAAGATGTCATTTCAGCAACTGCATCTCCTTCTGACCTTGCTGTAACTTTTGCTTTCTCGACAGCCTCCTGAATCTGAAGCCACTCAGGGCTAGTGTTATGGATGACTCTCCGCTGCAAGAGGGAAAAAGGATAAGGGAGTAATTATGGGAAGAGAGAATTTTTCTTTTTTAAAAAAAGCTTTCTTTGAAAGTTAAATTGTATTCAGCTCGTGACTATCTTTCATTTGATTTTCAGGTTGTAACTTAAGAATTTAAGAGATCAGGTAAGTGGAGAAGCATTGAAGGAGAACCTGAGGAGTTTCGATCCCCAGCCACTTGGCAAATTCATAGCCAAGACGTTCTGATTGAGTGGCCATCCTTGAAGAAGAAAACTTTATAACAGCTGCTGCCTCTCTAGGAGAAGAGTCATCAAATCCAGGTTGGTTGAATAAAGCAAAGAAGACGACACCCCAGAATTTACAGTAACCTATATGCACACAGCTGAAGGAAGTTTGAGCCAGCAGATGGAAACATAAAGAACAAGAAGAGTAGCACCGCAGCATTCACATTGTACTGAGAAAATAAATGTCAAAGTTTTCAGTTATGGTGATTTACATTTTCTCGCTCAACATGAAAGCCCAAGCTCGCAAAGTATCTGCTACGGATATATGTTTCCGTCTTTCTAGCACAATTTTAACTTTCAAACTATTGAAATGTGATTACCAACTGTTGTACTCCTTTTTCCTTTATAAAGAATTAAAATAAAAAAGAAACTGCCAATTCTAGGGATAGGTGCCAATTCTGAGATCAACCATTTTCTCTGAAAGATATGGCAAACATCATTATTTCATAATCCTAACCACTTAAAATTTTTATGGCATATACCTCGAGGGCTTTGTATGATTCATCCTCCGACTGTTCAGCAGTGCTACTGCTATGCTCGGTGTGGTGAAGCGACGTGAGGCAATCCCAAGAAAAGGACGTGGACTCAACATCCAACATCGCTGCTTTGCCTAGCCTCTCCCACAAACTGACATCGGGAGCTTGGTCAGGAGTCATCTCAGTTTTTGAATCAACCAACAGAATCCCCTGCTGTGCCACTGATTCACAATGATGCACTGAAATCATTAATTATGTGAAAATTCATAATAATTATGTAAAGTGGGCAAGGTTTTCACTTAGCCATGAAATTAACAAACTGATAATATATATAAAAGGATTTAGAGCTACCTAGATGAGAATGGCATAGCGTAGTCGAGCCTATGAGGGCGGTGGAATCCAGAAGAGCGGTGTTTGCCGCTGCGTTACGCACCAATTCGAGCCATTGAGTGAATCTATAAGCAGGACCAGACGTGATGTCTCCCAACATATACAATACCTGCGCATTCGTTCGTCAATATATAAACCTCTATTATACTACTATAAAAATACATCAATTCAATGGAGTTGGAATTAAATGAAAAAAACAAGTACACGGGAAGTGACAGTTAAAGGCAAAGGGGTTTCAGGTTCGTAGTATGATCCGACGGTGTTGTTGTCGATCTCCTTCTCTTCCACTTTGTCCTGCAATTACAAAAGATGAAATAATGATATGAATATCGACAGAGTAAGTAATTAATGGATCGTGGTGACATAAATAGAGAATTTTGGAAAATACCTGGAGATCGTTGTTGATTGTAGAATCTGGGTCTTGTTTTCCATCATCAACTGCCAACATTCTTTTGAGAGGGAGGGCGCGGAGGAATTTGTTTCTGTTTTCGTTTGGAATCGTTTCTGTTGGAGTTGTATAAAATATAATATCGTTATCGAAATAAATACAAATTTTTTCTTCCCTTTTTCCTCCTCCCTTTTCTTTAATATAAATTAAATATAAAATTTTATTATACATTTTTAAAAGCGAAAATATTAACATATCACTACCGTTTATTTTGTTTTGAGGAGGAAAAAAAATAGCTTAAGGTGTCACTCTCCAACTAATAATCTGAATCCAACGAGTATAGATCGATTCAATTAGGAAAGATGGTTGAGTTTAAAAGAAAATATAAAAAAATCATAAATCACACACATCCTCCATTATAAAAATTAATAATTTATTAGCAGAAGTTAGTTAAATGACTATTTTGAGAATATTTTACGATTGTAATAATGTTTTTAATGATGAGGCATAAAAGTCAATTAACCAAGTAAAATTTAGAAAATGTCTTGAAATTAGTAAATTCTCCAAAGCAATTTTGAGACTTCTAACGAAAGTATATACAGTATATGGACTTCAATTTCAAGATAAGCTTCCCTTCTTTGTTTTCTTTTAATATGCACTTTTAACAAAATGGAAAATCTGCAGAAGAAATGCTACAGTTGAATATAGATAATTTATAGTAATGTATTCATAGTATTGTTCATGAAAATGATAATATAATCTATTTGTTTCACATGAGAAGGAAACAACAATCCATCAAAACTATAATTGTATATAGAAACTTGAAATATTAGGTATGAGGTAAACTCTAAAATAGAAAAACCATCGAGTGTTTGAAGTTGCCAAACGACTTCCGTCCCCACCAATGAAATAATAACCTCAAATAAGATATACTATGCAGAATTTTGTGTTTAACCCCTTTTGCAGTCAGTATCCAAGGATGACGATGGACCAGCAAGCGCCAACCAAGTTCCCTCGGAACACTTCCTTTCCTGCTTCGAGTTGCTTTTTGCCATTTCCTCTCGTTCCAGTTTTGCTTCTTTCTTTGTTCCCTGCATCGGCCACATATGGAAAATGGTCACATTAATTTCATCCATGTTAATAAAATCATCTACTATATATTTGAGACCGAGAGAGATTACAAGCACATACACAAGATGAGGTGGCGGAGGCGGTGGCAGTGGTTATGAGATTGCTGTGAAGTCTTCTCTGGTAGGTAAGGGGTGAGGTTGAGATCAGACTCTGTGACTGAGGCCGTCCATCGTCATGTTGATTGGTGTGAGGAGCTTCGTTCAGATTGATGATGGTGGAGGACGAAGAGACCGAGGGAGGAGTTGGAACCATCTGAGGGGAAACAATAGTCATGTTTGGCCACAAGAAGCTTCCTTGTGGCTTGCAAATCCTAAAACCACTCTTCAGCCTTTGGATTCTTTCTGCCTTCTCCTCCGATTTTGATCTATCAACCCCCTTCTTCTTCTTCTTCTTCTTCTTCTTCTTCTTCTTCTTCTTCTTCTTCAGCTCCCTCGCCAATTGCTTCTTTCTTCTTTTCGATAGCGTCTCTTTCAGTTCCTGCAAGAGGTGTTTCTGGTTCCAATATTAATAATTCCGAGTTTTGGTTGTTTCCTCTGGCGATTGTTCTAAGCTTCCTTGTACCTTCCTGCATTTTCCACCATTACCACCATAAATACATGGATCGCCCACAAACCAATCACATGCAAAAACAATTTGTATGAATGAATTAATCATCAGGACAGGTATAACAAAACAAGCTATGATAACTTGAAAACTTAGAATAATAGATCTGATGGCAACCTAGACTAAAAGTTTGCTGTCATTAACTATATTAATACTCAATTATGCATAATTAATGGGAACAGCATCAGGATAATGATGTGCTACCTCCATTTCGACCACAGACAGAGAGATTTCCAGCAATTGCTCTTCAATTTTGGATTTCTTAGTCATCAAGTCTATATACATTTCCTGTCAAATCAAACAAATCGACTCGTTAAGATAATATTCTGGGGATGTCTGAGAATGTAAGACTCCATTGATTCCTAGCATGTACCTTCAGCGAGGGCAAGAAACCAGCAAGTTCTCGGCTCTGATTAATGGTGACACAAGAGCTGGGGGTAGCAACAACAACTAGCTTATCTTCCTTGTTCTTGTTCGAAACTAGATCTTGCAAATCCCTACAATAGCATTTCGTCAATACGCATGCTAAGTATCTATCACTAATGAAATAATAATGATAACTAAAGAGAGAAAGAGAGAAAAACAAGAGATAAGTATTATTCTACCTTTTAATTTTGGAAACCTCCAGTTTGAGGTCTTTGATATCTCTTGCACAAATAGGATCCTGAGAGGGACTATCACCAGGCTTCCACCCGAGTGGTGGAGTCCAATAAGGATCATTAACACCTGCCTCTTTCCTAATCTCTACTAAATTAGCATTCTCTAACCAATACTCCATTGCTCCTTCTGAATTGTGCCTCCTCATAAACCTTTCTTCCCCACCAGGTGCCACTTTCCCTGCCATGTGCTTCAGCAAATGATCTAATAGTCCTGTGTCTCCAATCAGCCTCCTTGCTTCCAATCTCAGAGTCGACCTCAGTATCGGCTTCCCAAATACTGCTCCTTTCTGCTTCAATATCTTCAACATGCTCTCTTCCGCCAATTTATACCTTCATTCATCAAATCAAACAATGATTGTCAGTTGAATGCCATCAATTTAAAAGTTGGTAAATGTTTCACCGTGAATCCAGGAGTACAGAACAAACATGCATTAATAACCATCAGAGAATTGAATGAATTCAATACACCTTCCAATTTTATCTATCAGACTTTTTAGATCATTTATTGAATAAGTAATAAGTTTACCTGGCTGTAGACCATCTGTCAATGGAGGTTTTGGTTGGTTTCTTCTTTTTCTGATTGTAAACAACAATAGCTTTTTGGTTATGGTCATCACGTTTAGTCCTTTTAGGTCTTGGATTTGTTCTAATGGGTCTCTTTGGGATCTTCCTCTTCAAATTCGTCATCTTCTTCTTATCGTTAATAACTACCCTTAACTTATCTTCCTCCTCTTCTTCTTCCTCTTCATCATCTGATTTTTCTTCAAATTCTTCAGATTCGTTTCCGTCTTCATCTTTATCTTCTTCATCGGAATCAATGATTGGTAATTTACCTTTCAGCTGTCGTGCTTCTTCAACTTTAACATTATACAAAACCTCATCCTCCTCCTCATCTGGTTCGATACTACCCATTACTGCATCCCTACTAGAACCCAGATACCTTACTTTCCTCCTTTCTCCCCATTTCATCATCCTCTTATTACTTTCAAGCTCCAACAAGCACACGCCCTTTTTACTATTATGAGTACCCATCATCATCACAGGCCTGGGAACTCTGAATCTCGTCATTTCATCAGAAACCCAGAAACGCCATTGACTCTTCCTGACGGCAAACTCATTCGATAAGATCCTTCTATAGAGAGCTTCACCGGCAAGCTCAGGTTCCATCGTAAACTTTTCGTCGAGAGCAGGGAGCTTCTTTCCGCCGTTTTGGTCTTGTTGTTCGATTAAAGTAAGCACGAACAGAGTTGATGCTTGGGTACCTGAGCGATACATAAGCTCTGGTCTTCTCCGTGACCTGCAAGCAAATTTTTTTGAAAGAGGAATTTAATCAAACAGTTGGCAAACTAAAACTTAAAAAAGCAGAAGAATGAAGAAAATGGCGATAGTAACGAACCATGACAACACGGATGAAGTTGAGATGATGAGGGGTTTTGAAGGAGAGCTTTGGAGTGGTCGATTTCATAGTAAGAATAAACTTTGATGTGAGCTGCTGCATCCATACACATCCATGAAGATGAAGACGACATTTTCATTCGCTCAATGAAAATCAAAGGAGAGAGTGAATGAGCTTCCATTTTAAGAAAAAGAGAGAGTGGTAGGCCAGTGGGTTATAAATGTAAATAAGTCTAAGACTGAGGGCACTTAATAGAAATTAAATTAATGGAGATATGCTTTTCTTCTGGTTTGTTTCCCAACGGCGAACAGACTAGAGCGTTGCTTCTTCACGGGCATACATATACTTGAATATATGACCATTATTTGGGTATAAAGTAAATATTTTCCATTTCATTTCTCTTTGATAACATAATACATTTTCTTTTCTTTTATAAATGATGGGTTGAAAAATTTATAAGAGACATCCTGGCGAATTATATAGTGTCACGATAATTTATAAATAAAATATACTTCATCAATCAAAATAATATTATCCGCTACCAAAATAGATACAAATTTTTCAATATAAAATTATATTGAAAAAATTTACAGATTATTTTAGGCATCTAAATAATATATACTTAAACATCAATATTTTGGGGGCTTTTTAACAATTGTTTAATAATTATAGGGAGGAGTTCCGTCTCTGTTTGTGGGGTTTGTCACACACCACACGTTCACATACCATACCATACATGGGAATTGAAATATTTGTTCGTTCGTTATTCCTCCCTCGTTTCGTTCGTTCCCATTTCGCGCTTCCTTTGTTGTAATCATTGCGAATACAATAATTAAATAATTGATGTTTCGCTTTTCCCAACAATTATCAGACGATGATGATTACTCACGCGCCTCTCCTCATGTTTGCACTGCACATGGCTCTCTCCTCTACTTATTGCTCACGTAACGTAACATTTTTCAATCCAAATGCTAAAAAAATGAAAATCAAAATGCTCTTTAGACATCAGGATTTATTTTTTTGTTTCACCGCTGGTTATCGGTCTTCGAATATTTCGAATTTGGCTTCAACGCACAACTCTTCTTCGTTTATAGGTGAAGATTAAATATTGATATGATGATTTAAATTTAATAGAAGGAGAAATTATGTTGACAAATTGAGGTTTTATGATCAAGAATTTTATTTATATAAATGTTCAAATTTGTTAATGATATGAATCTTATGTTATATATAGATTACTCAACAACGAGTCATTTTGTGACTAGATGATGATGAAGTCATAAGTATCATCACGTGCTCATCACACCACATGATTGACCTGGTTGGTTTTGGATTTCGCCAATTCGACTTGACTTGGGCTTTGACCCTCGTGGATTTGGCTTGTGTTTTGCAATACTTGGACATGTTTGGGCTTCGGCCAATTTCTGCCTCAATTTTGTCGAAACATGCTTGCAAATTCAGGTTCTTCAATCGTATATGCTTGCGTTCAAACTATTTATGCTTGAATTTAAATTGTATAAATTAATTATATATATTGTGTTACGTAGCTTGTAGTTACCTATAACGAACTGCTGTTGTCTGTTGAAATTAATTTTTGACATTTTTAAACATAAATATGTTAATGATCTCATACGAACATTTCTATTATGCATATAGTTATATCATATAAGCATCTTTGTTTCTTACACAAGATTTCACACACACATACTGCATATCATTGGAGCAAGTACTGACCTTGGTGTAACACTGAATAATTCTAAATTATGTAATTTCCACCACAAGGCTAGCTTGTGGCATTTATTTTATAAAGACTGACTGATGATTTAAGTAAAACATTTTATTTGGAGAAAATATATATATAATATATATCCAAACTTTATTTAACGATTGATGACCATTCTATTTAGCCTTGCGACATGTAACGATCCCAAACGTAACAACATCCTTCTTTAATCCTTCATCCATCCACTTCATTCCCCTTACTCCGAAAAAAGGGTCATGCCACCGTTCATGGGAACAAAAATTCGATATGTCAACTATGGTATTCAACCCTATACTCATGCAAGTATATTATTTATGTACAAATTTAGAAAAAAAATTCTATGGATGAGTGATCAATTGGCTTACAACTGAGGATCATTAATTTAAAGCCATTCCATGAGAATACTTTGCTGATCGTATTGCTTGGGGCCAAAATGGGAGAACGTACTGCGCCCAATTGTCTGACTTAGTATCCTGAAGAAATATAGGATGCATATTTTTTTTTTTTTTTTAAAAATTTTAGAAATTTTAATATAATTAAGAAGAATTTTGATTATATAATTTTAGTTAGTTAATTACATAGACATTATGAGGCTTGACTAGTTTAGCCCAATCAGAAACCGAACACCACTCTGCAAGGTAGTAAACTTTTTTGATCTTGTCAGATGCTCCTTCCCCATGGCCTCCAAGGACTTTTCACTAGGGGCAAGATCCCTACAGCACCAAGCTGCGATGATTATCGGAGCCTCTGGCTTTGCAACTCGCACCAATTCGCTTACAAACTGCGTGCCAGCCGATGTAGAACATAATCAATATTAATCTAATGAGATAGTAACTCCGTTCCTAATTAAGTGTGAATTTTTTTATATAATTTATATAGGAAAAAGCGACGACAGAGGGAGTATATAATTGCTGGTAACCGATCGATTATCAAAAGTCATAATATGAAGGAATAAAAATAAATGATTTTATTAGCCACGGCAGAAAGTCGTGAATGCATAATTATTCCTGAATTATTTAATATAATATAATTTCATTATCAAATAAATAATTCTTGTCACTTCTAATAGCAACATCTTGATTAAGTTGTGTGATGTTTGACATAATTAACATTATGAAATATGTATTTCAATGTGAGAAACTTTGTATTTTATATTACTAAAATAATTTGTATTCAAGTTATATATACTAAAATATTTACTCTAACTTCAAAACTCAAAGTCTCAAACCATACAGTAATTTTAAAATAAGCTTTAATTATTTAACATCACTTATTCTAAAAAAAAACATATATTTTTTTCTTGAGGTAATTAAAAAAAAAAACACACATCACTTGTTTTTTTTTTTTTTATATATAAAGGGTCAACTGACAAAGTGAAATCAGAAGAGATTTCACAATAGAGTTCAAGAAAGCAAAACACAATACAGAGTTACAAATAATCAGGAAAAACAGAACAAGCACATAATTAAAGCCTTTATCATCTCAATTCAAATTCTTAATATAATTATCACAACTACTTTGAAAAAAAATATACTTATCACAATCACATTCAAAAAACAAAATTTTGAAGGTTATCACAATTTTTTCCATCATAATTAAAGCTGGAAGTTAGCATGCATGCAATGGTGCAAATAAGCTAAAAGTAAATATTAGATTTATAAAGGAATTAACGGAAGTCGACCTTTTCTCTTTCTGGCATGTGTTCTCCAACATCTATGGACCAAACTAGGATCAAAATGGTCATCAGGAAAAGGCATATTCAAAAGAAGTACGGCAACTTGGAAGAAGACATTGTCGGATAATCCTTGAGCAGCAGCTAAACTCAGTGGCCCTCTGAACTTGATAAGGACTTAGGGTTATTCCAACGCATTTCGAACCATATTTTTTAGCGATACTGGGAACTACCCCCTATTCCACAATTCCAACATCAACTAGCATTCTTTGGGAACTTTGTTGGATCAGCTGCATGCACATTAAGCCAATTCACATACATATTTAGAAAAAAATAAAAAAAAATCAATTACTTTGACATGATTCAACATTATACATATATGTCACGTAGAAATTTACCTGAAAGACCAGCAAATTTGAGGCACTCATCAATCATCCGGTTCTGGGCTTCCTGACATTATCCGTGGGAGCGTCGGGGTCGTAGTAGCCTTGGTGAATGTGTTTCGCCCAAAATGTCTTCCCAGAAACCGGAAGCCACATCGTACATCTTTCCTATATCATCTTGGAGAGTCACAACCT
>JANIEQ010001210.1:0-12588 GCA_024708375.1 Oxalis stricta | reverse complement strand
ATTAGTAAAAGAATATTTTATTAAGTTGTGTATTCAAAATATTTTATTATGTTTTATTGATTTTAGCTTTTGTTGTAAAGATTGGATAATAGTTTGTATTCATAAGCTATTTATTTATTTTGATGTTAATTTCACTTTCCATTACATAAATGTATGGATGTTAACTACGCACTTTAATAGCTTATTTTGTTAACTTTATTCGAGGGAAGTGTACAAGTTATTAATTAATTTCACTTTTCATTATATAAATGTATGGGTGTTAACTATGCATTAATAGTTTATTTTGTTAACTTTATTTTATTAATGTATGTATTAAAATTAATAAAAATTTAGTTTGAAGCAAACCAAACCGAACAAAACCGTTTTCTAATAGTTTGGTTTGGTTTAAAAAGATAAATAGTTCGGTTTGGTTTGAAAAATCTCAAACCGTTTTGAATATGGTTCAAATCGAATCAAACCGGACCATGCACACCCCTACCAAATACGACGCAAAAATAAAAATTGAATATTTTTACATGTCTTTTTTTCATTGGTTGTATACTTGACTTGCTAATAAAAATGAAAAAAAATTATCTCATTCGTTAGCAGGTTGTCACCTGATCATCTGTATTAAAAAACTGACATGTAATTTTTTTCAATTTTTTTAATTCTTAAACGTGTTTTGGCATTGAATTTTTTTATGACACGTTTGATAACAATTTTATTATAATAATATAAGATAATAAAAATATAATAAATATATTATTTTATATTATTTTATACTTTCTAAAAGATGGATTGGTGAACTCTTAGAGAAAATATTATAAAATTTATAATACACCAAGCACGAATTTAAGTATAAAATTAAAAATTATTTTAAAAAAATATAATAACTAAGAATTGACATGTGTCAATTTTTATTAGGTGTTGATCGCGTGACAACTGCTAACGAATGAGACAAGTTATTAAGACATGTAAAAATTTAAAACATATGTCGCCACTTACCAAGAATCCAATTAATGTACGTTAAACACATAAATATATTAACTACCAGTTATACATAACATCCCTCTCACGCTCTCGCCACTTGCCGCCGCCACACCTTTATTGCTCACCTATCCATCCCTAACGTATCTCTATCCCTCAACTTTCTCACCACCATATCTAATGTATCAATCAAATTCTAATCAACGACGTCCAAGCCTCCCTCGACCTAAAAAATTGACATGATGGGTATGGAGATTAATCTCGAATGTTCATCAATTTTGAGAGGCAATGAGTTTTTAGCGAAGGGAGGCGGCTAGATCCGAAGTGATGGTGGTTGGGAGTAATGATTGGTCTAATGGGTGGTTGGATTTTCGAAGAAGAAAATCATGAGCAAAAGTATAAGCTCCAAAGCTTCATTAATTAAACGCTAATGGCTATATGATCGAAGGCTTGAGGCATAATACGCAACAAAAAGTGTGGAGAAGAGCACGAGGAATGCCAATTGGACCAGAATTTCCAAAGAGCGTAGAGAGGAGGCAAGACTTTTGGGGTTACACCAAATTATGCTCGAGTTAGCTTCCTTGGCAACGACAGGACATTCAACCTTTTCATCAAGAGGCCGTCGACAATCATTATCGGAGATTATTGATTATCAACTACCATGCTCGGCGAAGTATTTCCTCCTCCTTCTTTTTTTTTTAAAGCAAAATCTTATCTTTCTTAACAAACAATTATGATGATTTTTATGGTACGAATTTATAGTTTTGGGTGATTTATGAAATATTTTTATGTTATGCAGTTATATTTGGTTTAATTTAGTTCATGTCATGATTAGACGGTTTAGTTTCGCAGCCCATTATTTATCCATATATTGAAATACATTCTCATGACGATCCACAATTTCTCAGATGTGTCGAAAATTAATTTGTTAAGAATAATTGGAACTATTCGGATGGCGATAAGCAATGGTGGCGGACGGTAAGGGATACATAGGAGATAGAGTATGGATTGAAAATTTTAAAATTGAGAGTAAATGTTTGATAATATTCTATTATTTTAAGTTGTGAGAGTACTTAACCATAAGTTTGAGAAAGTTAATGGTTGACGTTGTTATCTAAAAGTTCGGTGTTGATTGGGATAAAATTTTCATGTCATTTTTAAAAATAGATCAACATGCCAAACATGTAGAGCTCTTTATGTAACTTTTGCCCAAAGTATTTAAATTTTCAATCGATATTCTATCTCTTTTCTCTCTCAGCCGTGCCCCGCCGCCATCCGAATAGCTCCAATTATTCTTAACAAAATTTTAGTACATCTGAAAAATTGTAGATTGTCATGAGCCCGACAAAAGTATTTCGAATTTATGGGCAAACAATAGATTGCAAAACTAAATTTTCCAATCATGACATGAACTAAATTCAACCAAACAGAACTACATAACATAAAAATATTTCATAAATCCATCAATCGAGAAATATAAATCCATAACATAAAAATTCTCATGATTTCTAGTTGAGAAAGATAAGATTTTATTTTAGAAAAAGAAGAAGAAGGAAACACTTCGTTGAGCATGGTAGTTAATATATAGTTAATAATCATCGATAATGATTGTTGACGGCTTCTTGATGAAAAGATTGAATGTCTCGTCATTGCAAAGGAGGCTAACTCGAGCATAATTTGGTGTAATTCCAAAAGTCTTGCCTCCTTCCATGCTCTTTGAAAATCCAATCATGGTATTTCATGTGCTATTCTCCATGCTCTTTGTTGCATCTTATGCTTCAACCATACGGAAAGTAGCATTTAGTTAACGAATTAAACTTTAGAGCTTATATTTTGTTCATGATTTTTTTCTTCGAAAAATTCCGACACTTATCGAGCTATTGATTTGAGGGCTTATGATCTATTATCTTGTACATTGTTATTTTCCCCGTATTGTTACATATATCATATGATTTTATAATAGACAATTTTTTAGCTCCAAGTATGTGATTAAGAGTGGATTATATGTAAGGTCACAAAGTGAAAGGTTTTAGGAGACGGTTATGAGGTGGAGTAATGTATGGAGAGTAATGAAGGGATTATAATGCTCTTTACAAATATGAAAATGTATTTTGGACCTTAATTTAACCATTGATCTTAATTTTAGATTGATTTATGTTGTGTTTATATCAGTTGATAAACGGGATAAAATCGATGTGATCGTCACACATGATCAAGGATATAAAGTTCAATTTTTTTCCTAGTTTTAAATTTGGCGTTCTAGTGAAATTAGAATCAATGTTATTTTATTAATTTGTTTAAGGTTTTTTTTTTATATATATATATATATAAAGGAGGAAGAAATTATTATTAAAAATTTAGTGGTATCAATTGATGATAATTTCGGATGAAAATTCTAGTCTTCCAAAATGGATAAAAATCGTAGATGTTTCGAAAATACCGTCCACAAATCAAACTATCTAGATGAATTATAAAAAAATATATAAGAGGTAAATGCAAGTCGAGGTTGGATACATGTCATCTACCAATTAAAATACGCAGGAATGATAATTATAAAAAGCATAAAGTATATCTAATAAAAAAAGCATGAAGTAAGGATTAAAAAACAAACAATTTGAAAAATTCTTGGGTAGAAACTTTCCACCACATCATCATTTAATAATGCAAGTAATATTTTGACATGTGAAATTTTAATGGGATAATATGATACATAGAAACTTTGTTGGAAAATGTTCATTTAAGTATTTAATTTAAAGAAAAATTAATTAAATAGGGAGAGAGACAGAAAGTAACTACATATTGCAAATTCGAAAAGAAAAAAATCTGAGATTTGCATATGCTTTCTAATTGAAAATCGATAAGATTTTTCCTATGCTATTTCAATGACGGATAAGAACTATCAGCATACAAATGACCTGTTACTTTCAGATTTCTCTCAAACTTCTGTTTGTCAAATCTCAAATCTCTTTTCTGCTGTTCTTCTTGAAGATAATATTTTTTAATTTTTTATTTTTTAATTTTTTTAATAAAATGTAATATAAAAAATTGAGACACTAAAACATGTACTATGTATGAAATTTAAAAGAAAGCACTGGACAGTAACTTTCACTTGGAGAAATATATGAGATTGCAAAATTTTAAAAATATAGCCCCTTTATTTCGGGATACATGATTTTTAAGGAAATTATTTGGGTCTTTGTAACTTTTTTAATTGGAATTAATTACTTTAATTAGTATTTTACAAATATATTTTTATTTATCATATTATCTCACTAAAATTCTACATGTCAAAAATATTACTTGCATTCAGTAAATGATGATGTGCAAATTTCTCAAAAAACAATAGTCTTGCTCTTATAATAGCGGAAGTTTAATAACGTTAAAATTAGCTGGCTGAAACTTTTGATATGGTTGGATTTGGTTTAATTTCTGCACAAGATCTTGCCGAATTTTTAATCGAAAGTCACCAAATCCTGGTCATTGATAGAATGCAATATAATACTAAGTAAAAAACAATCCGAAGTCAAAGTCAGAACGGATTATGATATGAAAAATCTTAGATGACTGATACAGTGTACTTATGATATGAATCTTTCCTTCAAATTAAAAATATTTTATCAAATTACTTGCCGATATTATCTCCAAATCTCTGTAGGAACGGTGGATACATTGTAATAAGATTCATTTTTGATATCAAATTCATTGGCAAAAATCAAATCACCACAAGCAATCCTCTTCTTATATAAATCCTTACAAACTCTCATTTGTATTTTGTAAATTTCAATAGGCTTTTTCAACCCTTCTATAGAATCATCAATACAAAAATTTCTAAACAATGTCAAAGCTGATGAATCTTTTCGCCATAGCTCTTTTGCTGAGCTTTGTGGTTGCTCATGCTGCTCGACCTGATCCAGATCTCATTAAGATCTCTCTTTCAGAAACCAAAACTGATGTATGTTCTTTTCAATGCAATTTATTTAATTAATGAGAAATTCATTGGTTGAATGTATGTATGTATAATATTGTATGTGTAGGATGTTGATAACGAGAGCTGCAACGGTGCTAATCGAGAGGATTGTTTGATAAGAAGGACACTTGAGGCTCACGTTGATTATATCTACACTCAGGGAAATAAGACAAAATATCCTCCTCATCCATAGAACTGGAAAAAAAACATCATCGTCCATGTCTTTTGGTAAATAATATGTCTATGTTTTGGGCTTCTGTTTTCAATAAATAAATAAACATGAGATTTGATATTTTTCTGCGATAAATCAGGCATATATCACCAATACTATGTGTTTTTTTTTCCTAGTAATAAGGGGAGCTTTTAATACGGAACGTCCAAATGGACAAGAAATCTTACAGCAAATGGAAACGAGAATGACTTATTGAGGGATGAGCCAATCGATAATGATAAACAAAATTGATCGATGAGATCGAATTTAGAGTGAGTCAAAACTCATCTTTTGAATAATGATTCGGTCACTATATTGCCATTCCTCCGTAAAAAGAAAAAAAGTCTCATCTTTGTTTTCATTAGATTCAATGTACTTGAGCTTATGCCAATATGTCGTATAATCAATTTTAAGGTAATTAAGTCACTATCCCAACTCCCAAGCATTACTCTTAAAATAAATGACATATTCCATGGTATATTTGATTTTTCAAAATAAATTAAAGACAGGTAAAATATCTACAAATGGAGACATAATCAAGGTTGTTAGGAACGTAGTTTCGGAACATACGCTTCTACGTTTTCAAGGTGAAAATATTCGAAACGGATCGTAGAAACGGGTTAGGTAGGAACGGTAGAAACGTCGTTCTTGCACGTAGGAACGTAGGAACCGTGTTCCTTAATCTCTATTTTTTTTTGAATTTTGTACTAAAACGAAGTTGTTTTGAGCTTGCGTAATTTGTTTTTGAACTATAAGGACTAAATTGATTAAATTTTTTAACCATGATGTCTTCATTGAATTATTATGTGTTGAATCATATTTAATTAAGTATGTTTTGAACTTTATGATCATGATCAATTATTATTTAATTTATTATCATTTGATTTGAGTCTTGTTATTAAGTATTTGTGATTTTTTTAGGAATTAATGAAGCAGAGGAAGGAATTACTGGGAATCTTAATCTAAGCCATTTCCCTACACCATAAGAGGGAAGAGGCGTTGGTTTTAGTTAACATCCATATTTCATCAATGAGAAAGGATAAAAAAATTCCTGCTCGAACCTTAAAAGACACGGTTGAATGTCTTCCCCAAGTAAAAGAAAAGAAGCAAAAGGCATAGGAACTATAGCCTGTGAAGGATTAAAAGAATGGGATGAATTACAAACGGTGCAGCATAAGCCAGAATTCTCCAGAGACAAAACTGTCTAGAAATGAGACTTGTGCATCGAAAAATTTAAGCACGAGGAACAATAGAATTCTGGGCTACTAACCAGCATGTGAAATGGGCATTCAATGGGGCTGTTTTAAATAAGACAGCCAAATTCATACATACAACAACAACATCCTAAATGGAGAACCTTTTAACAGTTCTAATCAATTTTTATAACATCAATTTTCCTCAAGTGGAAAAGTGAGCCAGCCATCAATTATGCAGTCATGAAGACTCTACTACCACCAAGAATATGCAAGTATAAAGCAAGACATACTGTTACAATGATGGAAGACTTAGCTCCAACGTATCTCACAACTTCTTGTCCTCTGTCCACAACCTCATCTTGAACTGTATGTAGACTGGTTCTCATTGTATCTGACATCTTCCATACCATAAATTCGATAAGAGATCTCATTGTTTCATATGTCACCCTTCCAGTCACATCACGAACAAACTTTCTATTACCAGGCACAGCCAATGTCGAAGAAACTTTCCCAACCCACCCATCATCATTTTCTTTCACTTGATGATCAAACGAGCTCCCATGATGATGTAAACTCTTTGAAAATATTTCTTGCTCGAACAATTTATCTCTTACGATGCTTTTGCCTTCTTTCTGATCGATCATCGAATTTGTACTGGAACTAGGACTTGTCGTCAAGACTTGGTGAGATGTCTTCACAAGAGTTTCAACAGCACCATTACACACGGAAACCAATATATCTCTCACATTACTTTGATGTTTTGGGTTAGTGAGCCCGGAGAAAATGTCGTCGTAAGAATTTATCGACATCGTCTTGTCGAGATAAACTGCGACTGCTGTGCTGACAAATTTCTGTATGCACTCAGCTATAAGCTCTTTGCTCTTATCGTTACAAACCACATTCACCCATCTGGGCACATCCGGCGACGAATTTGACTCGCATTGAGCCAGACTTCCACTATCTGATTCAGAACGAGAGTAAAATCCCAATACGAAATTCCTCGCGAAGCTACCTACAACAACAGAGACAAACCCAGTTCCTGCTTCGGAGAAAATCCTACCCATCACCCTATTAGTATACCCTTCCCAATTCTTAGCTAGCTTATGTTCTAACTGATATCCTCTCACGATCCCAATCGTCATCGCCTCAGTAACTCTTACCAAAGACTGGGAGAACTCTTCGGAGCGTGCAATCTTGGAGATCTGCTTTAAGCTATTGGGGATTTCGTCGGAATCAGATTGAAGAAACTGCTTCAAGTCCTTGGATATAATGGCCATGGTCTCGGCCGATTCGGAGACCGATTCGACGACGGAAATCAGAGCTCCGATGAGTTTCATGAATCTCTCCCTCTTGTTGACGACGGAGGGCAAATTGTAGAGCTTGTAAGCGCCATAACCAGAGATACCAAAAGCTGCAAATAGAATGAGCCATTTCTTTCTTCTCTTGGAGAAATCTAAACCTCTGCCTACCAATTGAAGATCCATAGATAGGATGCTTCAAAATACAAAAACCCTAGGACTTGAAAATGCAGATTTCGATGGACAATTATATTATTAGTTTGAGAGGAATCTAGGTTTTCACCAAGTGGATGAAAAATCAATTGTAGAATTGAATTTGAAATTAATTGAAGAGGACGAACTTCGATTTGGGTTGTTGCAGAATTAAATAATCGGAGAATTGCTTTGCAACAACAAGTCGTCGGAAGATTTTTTATTTCTTTTTTTAATTACAGAGAAAAGAGGAGGGATGGTTTGGTACTTTGATATGATTGGCTGATTATTTTTGCGGATTTCAAAAAGGACAGTGCAGGTGGCCTGCCTGGCCACCTTCAACTCAACGAGAACCAGAATCGGCAGTTAGTTATTGTTGATAAAAGAGATAATTATAACTAAGCCCTTCATTTATTTAAATATTTGTAAGGAGACCCATTTGCTAAGTTTTTTTGTTTATAAAGGTTCCTTATCTTTATTCAAAAGGTCACGCTGACAGGTTTTCATACATGATGATGTGGGAATCTAACTTCCGAAATGACATCTCGTGGTGAGATTTACTTCTTAAAACCTTTTTTCCAATATTTTTTGCACGCATATGAGAGCATAATTAGAGTTGTTAGTTCATCTCACATATGATTCGGCTGCTGAATTTTCTGGTTTTTTTCTAATGATTATAGGTCACTAGCATTAGGGACTCCAAACAAGAATTTAATAAATTGATGTTAGTGATCTTAACGCTTGATGTGCTTTGATTTCTGATATAAATGTGCTTGTTATTTGAATGAAGTTATTTTCAAAAAAAAAATTATTTATATTATATAATGTCTTATATATAATAGCGAGATTTTTTAATTGCAAATTCAATTGCAAATTTTATTATCAAATCAACATCGACACATGGTATTTTATTAACGAATAGTAATTTGACACGTGTATTTTAGAACTTTGAATTTAATTAGGTTTCAAGTTACAATTTTAAGTCAATGATATTTTTTTCCTATTCTAATTAGGAAATCAAAACACAATAATAATATAATTCCTAATAAAATTCATTATATTTTTTTTCTATTCCTAATTAAAACGGACATGTCTTATTTTTTCCTATTCAAACAAACATATTATTAAAAAATTATTCTTAATCAAATTATAATATATATTATTTTTTTCTAATTTTTTTATTAAACTATTATTCCTAATAAAAATCCGCTATATTCTTTTTCCTATTCTTTATTAAAATGAGTGTATCTTATTTTTCAAACAATTAATAATTTTTTCTAATTAAAATTCATTATATTCATTTTTCCTATTCCTAATTAAAACGGTACATATTTTCTTTTTCCTATTCAAACGTGCATATTATTAAAAAAATTATTCATAATCAAAGTATAATATATATTATTTTTTTTAAATTTTTTATTAAACTACTATTCCTAATAAAAATCCGTTGTATTCTTTTCCTATTCCTAACTAAAACAGGGCATATTTTATTTTTCAAACAATAGAAACAACTAAATTGATTAGATGCAATTATAAATTTTATTATGAAATCAAATCTTTGATATGTGACTTTTATTTTTTGTTATGTTTATTATTTTTGAAAATAAAATAATTTTTTTGAAATATAATATGATTGTAGATATTGAAATAAAATCAAAATAGTTATAATTGATATAAAATTAAAATAATTTTATTTTGATATGATATTTGATGTATATTAAATAATGTTTAATACAAATAATTATTATATAATTTTTTATGATATATTTAAATTATTAATTTTTGAATGTACTGAACTTTTATCACTGCCAGCCAGAGGGTCAGCTGACTTGTGATGACTAAAAATAATAAAAGACGTTGCATATTGCCCACGGCTTTAGTTAATTAGGGGTACTTAGCAGCTTGAACACGTTATTATCACTCACCTATATTTCATTCTCATTAGATCATCCCAATACAAATGTCATATAATACATGTGACAAATAAGACCATCATATATATATTGGGTAGAAATAAGATCGAATTTGGTATCGTTAACATGACACTCATTTTTACATTACATTTTTATTTTTGTAATATTTGGACCACTTGCTTTCACTCAATAACTTTATTTTATAAATATTATTATTATTATTCTTTAATTTATTACTTAATAGGTGTCATATTTTTCGATATATCGGAGAGATTGAATATACTATTTTATGGGTGTCATATATTTTCTCTTTCCGTTTATTCATCGTGGATATGGTGGGGAGAGAGTATGTTAAATAAAACAATTGCATTGAGCATGCTCTTATTGCCCAAAACTAATCTGCATTATCCGCTGGTGATTACCGATTATAATATACACATTATAATATACACTTCATACATAGACGTAATTAGTCTTAAACTGAAAAATATTGTTTTAATTGACATTGGATAATCGAGGACGTTGAATTAAGTGTTTTTTTTTTTCAATTATTCTTTTTAATTTATAAAATGAGAAAATAACAATTAGGTACTTGATTAAATTCTATTTTTTGGTTAAAAAAAAAACTTGAAAAATAAATTGCTTTTGTAGTTATGTTTGTTGGATACTTTTTGCTTCTACTTCATTTTTTATTTTTTTAAAATAATAGGGCTCCTGTGTCTCTTAATTAATATGGATCTCAGTTGATTGTTACTCAAGTTTTGAAGGAAAAAAAAAATTGACCATGACTTTCTTTTAATTGAAAGATGGCAAGCTGATGCTGGTGAAAATAACAAAAAAAACACATATTCGATAACATTTTTGTTTTGATATTCATCATAATTAAACTACGCACATAGCTTAATTAAGAGAACCATCACATTAATCAAATCAAAAACTAACAACAAGCGAGGTAGCATTAATATTTGATCATCACAATACATCACTCGATCGACCACAGACGACCAGTACGTATTATTTATGGATAGTTTCTGATCAGTGCTACCTAGCGATGACCATATATAATAAAGTTCAACACCCTCAAAGCACACACAAAGAAAATTAAAACAAAAGTACATTTTATACATACATAGTCATGAATAATAGATCAATAAAAGCACCATGACCATGAGTGTAATTAATTAATTAATTAAAAGAGGTGGTGGTGCTTCTTGCCGTGAGCCTCTTCATCTTCTTTCTTGGCATCCTTCTTCTCATGCTTCTCATGGAAGGCATAGCCACCGGCTCCTACGGCAGCCGCCGCCGCCATCTCCTCCTCTATCTTGTGCTTGTGTGCATGCTCAGGGTCCTTCTTTGCCTCATGCTTCTCATGCTGCCATATTCATTTATGAAAATTTTAATTAAACTGATTAAAAGTTAAGTTCAAAAAACTCATGACATCACCCCATGTTAAGATATTATTTATGATCACATTTTTAAAATGTATTTTTTTATGGATATATTAGTTTGATTATAAATCTCACCCATTTCTTACTATGCTTCTAATATTTGATCTAGTAAAACATAATTAAAAGGGATTAGTGAAAGAAAAAAATATTTGGAATCACATCCATTTTTCTAACCAACTACTATTGAGCTTAAGAATTTCACCAAGGCATAGGCACCGGCGAGCAGTAGCACCGATGCCGCCGAACTCTTCCATATGCTTGTGGTGTTTCTCCTCCTTCTTGTAGTCAACTTCAGAGGGATCTTCATTGTCTTTCTTTGTGGTGGTTAAAAGGGAGTGGTGCTTGTGCTCCTCCTCAGCCATTTTCGGTGGATTTTGATTGATTATGAATTAAGAGGATAATTACTAGACAATATGATAAAGAAAGATTTTATGAAATTAATGAAGTGCTATGTTATTCAGGGTTGATATGGGGGAGTTGTACTTATATTAAGTGTACGTGAGATTTTTTTTTCTTTGATGAATAGTGTACGTGAGATTACTGAGAGATAGCTACTGTAGGATCAATTGAGTGATGATAAGACTTGAAAAGAATTAAGAGCAACCAGATTTACACGTTGATTAATGAAAATGATGGACGGTTAGGATTTAACGAGTGGTGCATTACTATCTAATTTATTAATTTTAGAAAAAAATTCGCTCTCCCTTCTCTTTAGAAGTAGTATTTATTTTGATACAACTCCATCGCTAATAAAAAATAAATATAGGAGAGAAAAAAATTTATCAATTTTTTTAAATCATATTTATTTAGGGTGTTTTTTTTTTCTTTTTACACTATCATCGAGATGATTATAATACATATTTTTTTACATATATTTTATGATTCACATATTATATTTTATATGAAAAATTATGAATTTTAAAAATAAATATTAAAAAAACAAATCAAAAATAAATATGGCCTAACTATTTTTCTAATTATTTATTTTTTAATATTACATCTCTTCTCTTTAGTGATGGATACAATATATTCATATTTTTTTCTTAATTTTAAATGTATTTTCTTTAATGACACCCGCACTTGTAGGCCATGATATGCTTATTTGGATATGAAACAAAAAAGTATGCTTATTTGGTTGTGAATCCAACAAGAATTAATTGAATGTGATGAAGAGCAATCTACCATAAAAAATTTCTCAACTTTTTTTTTTTTTTTTTTTTTGATAATATATATGCTTATATAAGTATATTGCTCTTCATCACATTCAATTAATTCTTGTTGGAGTCTAAGCAGAGAAATTATATATAGTTGTTCAAGTTGTATTTGATGATTTATGAAGTACGAGCTCGGATCCTGCAACTTCGTCGATGGAGGATTTAATCCTCAACCAAGAATAA
>JANIEQ010001208.1:0-29258 GCA_024708375.1 Oxalis stricta | reverse complement strand
TGCTGTAGCTTAGAAAACTACTACATTGTGCTCCTTTGACAGGATACTGCTGGCTCAGTGAAGCAATGGGAAATGCTAGCCCAGAGGGATCATGATTGAGGATTATGGGAAGGTTGCCTCTTTGTCACTAAAATCTTCTCTCCTTTTTCTTATGCTTGCTTTGTTTAGAATGACGTTTGTTGCTGTTTATGTCTCTCTGATTCTTCTTGGTTATTGTTTGGGTGTGTTGGAGGTCTTGGTTATGGTTGTATACATGGTTAATATGTGCAGTTATGTTTCCAGGTTTCTTTTGAGGAGAAGAAAGAAAAGTTATTTGAGATGGTATGTTATTAGCTTATATAATGATTTCTTAAGAGAGTTTTTTTTTTTTTTAAACATACTGATGATACTTTGATGTACAGGTAAGTATACCATCATGGTTTTCTGTGGATACAAGACTTGGGAGTTTGTCAGTCCATTTGGAGACACCTCAATGCTTTTCTGCTGAAATGTATTCTGTGGACCTTGGCATTGGTGGTAGACCCGAGGACGACAAGGTAGAGTGCCCATTTATGGACATGTTTTTTCTTTTTTTCCTTTTCTATTTCTAGGGTGCATGGCGGCTCGCAGAGATCATGCGATTCTAACAACATAGAACACAAAAATCTTTAAATGGAAATTTTGGGGTGTTTAGTTAAGATTTTCCAATATCGTACTGCATAAAAAATATGGAAAAGTAAATTATTGGGAAACTTGTAAGATATGCCCAACATTTATTACACTTGTTTAGAAAGAAGAAAAAGAAGAAAGATAGACCGAATTGTTTGTAATTATTTTGGATGAATTTTTCTGAACTTTTTGTGGAAAAGAAAGAAACTAGATTGAACCTTTTTATTTTTATTGTCTACAATATTTATTCCTGTGGCATTTATTTCATTCTAATCGTGCCACTAGCAAATTAGGAAAAGTAGGACTTATCAAAAACCTAACCAAGTAATAATAGGAAAACAGGTTGTTGAGAACTGAATTCTTGCAGTTCCAAATCATGAATTAGGGCCAGAGGATAAATCATGATACGACAGTCTGAAATTCAACTTTCCAGCCAAAAATGAATAGGAAAGCATTTCAACTTATCAAATCGGCACGCAAACATATTAGGAATGAAACTATTCAAGAGAAGGGAATATATGCCTAAGCTGCTACATGATGAGGCATCCATAACATTTACTGAAACATCCTCGGGTCAAAATAAGAACACTAGTATTTCTTGTTTTTATTTACTGTTTGATTAATAAATTTTAAAGAGTAATTATTGGGCAGGCCAAAATAACATCTTCATACTTATTGTGGGTATGCCTATCAATTCTATTGCACTACTGTATGTGAAAATTTTGCTTGGACTGTAATTTTCCAAAACTTATGTGATGTGTATGTCCTGCGAAATAATTACGACACCGAAAATATTTTCGCATTCATTTGCTGTGCTGCTTATAATTGTCTTTTCGTACCTGTGACTTTAATATAACTACGTTCTATGTTAATTGTTATAATCAGATAAATCTAGCTCGTGAAACACTTAAAGGTCTACTGGTTCATTGGTTGGCCAAAAAAAGACACGGGGTAGGACCTCAAGTTTCTGTAAATGGAGACATTTCATCTAGTGCCAGAAGCCTCGCTCATTCTAAAATGAAATGGATGGTTCTGCTGAAAATGAGTCCATGGCGGTGTATTCTCCGTTTGAGTTTTCAACTGTTTGCGCTCCTTCAATTATTACTGAAGGTTCCCAATGTGGCCCATGGAGAAAGAAGATAACTGATTTAGATGGAACTGAAGACGATAAGGATTTTCCGGGCTGGGTTCTTGATTGTGTGTTGAATAACCGTCTACCTCCTCGAGAAAATACCAAGTAATGTTTCTTTTTCACCTTCTTATTACTTGCAATATTTTCTACCTTTGAGATATGGCTATAGCTGTCTGATTCTCTTTGTTGAAGATGATTGCTACTTTGTTCCGTAGGAAGCTTTAGAACTATAGCTTTCTGTCTGTCTTCATTGAAGATGGATGCTGCGAATTTTAGAACTATTTCTTGTAGAAATTGTCTGGTTATCATTTCCAAGGCTGTTTAACTTGGCATCTATCCCTTTTCCATGCAACTATTTTACCGGAAGCTATTCGGCTGGTAGTTAGAAGCCTTTGGCATTCAAAATGAAACCATGGAAAACAGACATTTAATTTCAAACATTTTTATACTTATCATTATCCTTCATATGCCCTCTTCCTCTTTGTTTTTATATGTTCATCTGGATTACTGGTTGTTTTATTCATATAGATGTTAGATACTTTCATTCTCATTATGTTATCCATAGGTAGCTGTTTGGAAGTTTTCACAGTTAGCTTTTGATTTTTGGCAGATGTAGCTTTACTTGCAGCCATGTGAAGGTTCAACATTTCAAATATTTACCCAAGGGAAGCTTAGTGCACCACGCATATTGAGAGTACATAAAGTAAGTCTTGTTTTTTGGCATGATTGGATTTTTTTGAATCTTAGCATATTGTAGCTCTATTGAATATCAGCTGCTCCAGTCCTTTTTTGTTGGGATATATGGACTACACCTAGCTAGAGTATATTAATGCTTTATTCACAATTTCTTATAGTGAGACTTTCATTTCTATTTATGCTGAGTGTAGGTTGTTAATTATAGTAGTAGAAAAGATGGTTCTTGACAAACCATCGGATAGTTTGAATACCGACGGATCATTTGCTCCTGGAGGGCCATTGCAGCTCTTTGGAGATGGAGATTTTCGGTCTTGTTTGAAGCCCTTGCAAAAGCGTAGACCTTCTATGAGATCTTGTGCAATGATCAGGCAAGTGCATTTTCTCTGTTGGAAGCTTATTAATAAAACTGTGGTCCATCTTGAGTTATAAATTCTTAAATGATTTTTCAACCATCTAGTTATTTCCTAATTTTATATTTTGACGAAAGCTTGCCACCCCATAAAGATTACATGTGAAAACTTTCTTTCTGTTTGCAATACCGCAAGTCTGAGGTGCTCTTTCCCATACATGCCCTTTTCTGATTGGGTGTTAACTTCCAGCAACCTGTGATCAGTTAGAATCTTTTGTAAACTGTTTTGTTTCAGGTTTTATCGCTCAGACATGAGCTTAGACACACTGTCCGAGAGCATACATATGGAAGAAATCTGAGGACCTGATCCTTAATTACAGATTGGCTCAGAGAAATGAATCTGCAGTACAGCAGGGACAAGGTCAGTATTGATTTCACATTAGTTACTTTCGGTTTTTCACTCATGATTTATATGAACCTAATTGATTTTTTTACACACCGTTTTTTCTATGAAATCATTATACAAAATAAACTACATGATGTGGGTGCAAAGTAGAAATCTTAATTTACTAGGTTGCAAATTCGTTGAATTACTCCAATGGCAAACGTTTATGTGAAACTTGTGAACCATTTCTTATAGGAATAAAAATCACGTATACTCTAGGATGAATTAGATGTGGTTCCTATCTGGTTACCTAATTCTTCTGTTTGGACTATATCCATTCTATTCTATGGATGCATGAAATTGTTGTTGCTATTGTCTATGTGAGATTTTCAACTTGTGTTATCAGCTTGCAGGTGGGTGCTGGGTTATTGGTGATGATCGATTTGTCATTTGTGTCTTAGTGTAAGTGTACAAGGCATTATGCACTATGGAAGACTTCGTGTCATGATCGGACCTTACATCCATGCGGATCTCTGTACATCGGAATTTGACGATAACTGAATTTATGGAGAGAAGTGAGGCCGAGTGGTTGCGGATAACGTATAAATTTTGAACTTTTGTCCCGCAAGAATACATGATTGTGCTGTATTAAGCTTTATATATATGTATATGTATGATTGCCGAAAGATATTTGCAATCATGTGTAGCAATAGAAACTATAGGAGCATGTAAACATGGTGATATCACCTTCTACTGAGGGCATAAAATAAGATCCCAACTTTTCACCTTTTCGCACTCAATAAAACAACCGATGAAAATTTACTGTTGCGTTAAAGATTCCTTCCGTTGTCCGAGTAGGAAGTTCAGTGCACAAGGAATATACATTCTAGGAATTTTTGCTGAGTGATGGATTGGATTACTGGTCTAAATTTTCAATGAAATCGGTATCTATCGTTATAAGGAAGTAGTGTTTCAATGGCTCAAGCAAGTTGAGATCGACCCCATGATGCTAATGTATAGTATTAGTCCTCACTATACAAATTTTATAAAGTTGAGAGATGCGAAATAAGAAACAGATCCATTTAATTTATTGTACGTTAAGGTAGTCAAAACCGTAATCACCATGTAAGGCCGGATGAGAGGATGTACATAAGGACAGATGAGAGGATGTGGAATGACAGAATGCAAGGGATGTTAAACATCAATTCAAGGATAACAAACTTCGCGGCTTTAGTGCAATAGTGTCACGTAGTGAAAGCAAACGTGAATCTTTCAACAATCTCTCTATCAAACATCAAGTGATTCAAAGTTTCACATTATTCCAAAATATAAACCTCAATTTCTTAAAAAAATATAATAAAACATGACTAAATACATTGTCCTTTTTTTGAACATAAAATACATTGTCCTTCATTGTGAAATAAATACATTGTCCTAGTGGTTCATTTTCTCGAACACGTGTATTTTAGCTAAGTGGAATCCTATTGGACATGAAATGAGAAATCAATTGGGGAGTAATTGACAAAGAATACCCAAAAGTCATAACAATATATTGTGGAAAATTATCCTGGGGAATGTGCCAAAATTACAATCGTATAATTAATTTGACCTTTAGATTTGACAATTAAATACATAAATATAAATATTGATGTTTTTAATTAGGTAGTGTGGTTTTATTGGTTTTGTGGAGAGAAATAGCGCACTCTTAGATTTGATTGATGACCGTATATTATCATCACATGTTATCATGTAATAAAAAAAATTATTACCCTTCTGGAAGAGAATCAAATTCTAAGGATGAACTTAGGCCACTTATAGTAAATAATTGATGTTTCAATTTGACTTGTTGTTGATTAATCAATGACTATTAGTACTTACAAGACACATTAAAAAATTATACCTACTCCGTCAATATGAATAATTCTTTTTATTCTAATCTTTTAAAATGACTCATCATTAAACAAAATAGAAAGACAACTTTATTGCTAATCATGAACGTGGTTCGTTGACTCGATAGTTAAAATATTTTCTCACATATATACTATATGTATAACTTTGGAGCTACAAAACTTCAATCATTATGAGTGATATTTTTTATTTTTATAGTAGGGCATATTATTTTAGTGCTACAAAACTTCAATATCATTATGAAAGAATAAAAAAAACTTTTCAAACGTGACGAAACAAATATTAACATATATTCTATTGAAGAAAAATATTACTAACTTTTATTCAATTGCAGAGGAAAAATTAATTTGTCCAAAAGATATCCAATCATCAAAGTGTTATAATCTAATCTAGATCTGTTGACCTAATAATTATTTGGATAAAATTTTATCATCAAAATCATAAGATTGATCCTCCATAAATAAGAGAAAAACTATCCAATATTCATTACGAATATGTAAGTACAAACCAATAATAAAAAAAAAATGTTTGTAATCTCTAAAGAGTCGTTTTCCGAAGAGGAGTATATACATACACAATGGAAGTAAGATTTAATTAAATCAAAAAATAACCTGACACTAATATTAGGCTCAGCCGCAATAATAAAAAGAATATTTAAAATCTGTGAAGATATATTAATAATTCTCATATTATTGATTTCATACGTGGAAAAAACAAACTTTTGTGAAAGAGTGGCATGTACTGAATAAACGTGGACAAATACAATACTCTCCCTCCTTCTGCTCGGTTCGGCCTTGCCTTGCATTCATTTTAAGCCACGTGGCACCTAATTTAAATGTAACGTGGAACTCAACTCAGAAACAGCTAAAGCTAGCTCCGACAAACTCTCTCGTCTCTGTCTCAAACGAAAAGGACAAGTAGTACTATTCCCTTCTTATACAATCATGGATGATATTTTGCTTTAGTAAAAATATTTCCATCGACCTTGCTCATAAAAAATTTTACATTAAAAAAAACATATATATATATAGATGTACATTTCGTATATATTTTGACCATTTCTTTTACTAAATACTGTATATATTTCTATATAAATTAAAAGATAAAAACGTCATTTATTATTATACGGATTTTGTAGTCAAATTATCCGTCTATTTTGCTCATACTTCTTGTTTCTCATTTTAAGTATCTTTTTTTAAAAAAGAATTCATAATATGAATCTTTTAAAAAATCACAATACTTCTTTTATACAGGTTACAATTTATATTTAATTTGAACCATATCCAAAATATTCTAGTATATATATTTCTTAGTCTCAAATTAGATTTTAATTTAAGAGATTTCATACAAATTAATAAAATATATTTTTTAGTTCATTTTTCAATATAATTGTGATTGTATAGATTAAAAAATCTTCATGGATGATATGTGAGTGAGGAATTGGTGAGGGAACATGAGAATATAAGGGTGAAGGTGGTAAGGATATAATGAAAAAACATAATTAATGTTCCTTAAATTTGTCAAAATTTGCATATAATTTGAAATAAAAAATTATGTTTATATTAACATCTAATTTGAGACGGAGAAAATATATTTTAATGATTTGATCTTAACCATTGATTGAATGAAAGATTCACGGTTAAGATCATGGAGAATGGATTGGAGATAAAGTCGCTTGGAGAAATCAGAATATGAAGAAAAAACCTTTGTTCTTCAACTTCAAACTACCAATCGGAAAAGAAAAGGTTGAAGAAGATGAGTAATGGAAAGAGATAATTAAATAACGGGATTAATAAGAGATTAAGTCATTTAATAAAATGAATTTTGACCATTAATTTTATGAAAAATTTACGATTAATATCGTGGTATAATTCTTTTACATTTAGATTTGGTGTAAAAATATCCTCCTTACATATATTTTATATTATACGGTACTATTTATTTAGATATATTTTTGTAACTTTTGAATTAAGAAGAGGAGAAATAATTTAACGGACCAAAATCTGTAAAATGGTAGTAAAACATTGGGAGCAAATGGACCTTTATCCTTAATAGAAGGAAAAAGAATAAAAAAACTGATAAGAATAATTATTTTAAATGAAATTTCTTCATAGTAATAAATTGTCTAGAAAATACTATAATCAATTACTAGTACTTGCCATATGCAAAATTACATTAAAGGGGCAAAATAAATTTCACCATCAATCATATGCCTTGCCTGCTCTGCTCGCTCAGATATGTTTTGATTTCTTTTTTCTTTTATGTCTTTGTTCTTCTGACCTCAATATTGTTTGTTCTTACTACTTAAAAAACACTATACCACTCTCAGCCTATCATCTTCTACAAATAATACTGCCATTTTTATTTTGCTCTCTGGGGTATATTCAAAATTCCACCTTTTTTTTCTTCTCTCCATTCAAAGTTTGATCCTTTTTCCAAAACCATTTTCAGACCTTAAATTCCTCAACTGGGTTTTCTTTTTTGCTTTTGTTTTGTACGTAGCCATGGCATCAGTAATGAATTTTATGATAGTGCCTGGATTTTCCATCAATAAGTCTGTTGCGGTGAAGAGGATTCAAAGTTTAGCCCCTAATAATGAATCTTCTAGTGTGTTGGTACCTGACTCCGACTCTGTTGGAAATGGGAGGCCTTTAAATGGTGCTGCTAATGGAAATGGGAGGAGGCCTTCTTCGAATGGAAATGGAGGATTGTTAGTAGTAGAGGAAAAGATAAAAAATGAAGAATGTGAAATTAGATGTTGATAATAATACTAAGAATTCAAATATGGGATTGGAAATGTTGTGGGATGATGGATATGGGACTCAGACTGTCAAAGATTATCTTGAAGCTTCAAAAGACATGATTAAACCTGATGGAGGGCCTCCAAGATGGTTTACTCCTCTTGAGTGTGGTCAGCCTTTGAAGAATTCTCCAATCCTCTTGTTCCTGCCAGGTTAATTTTTGTTATGCCTATTGTGAGAACTGATTGTGTGTGTGTGTGTGTGTCCAAACATTGGTTTTAATGATTGTTTCTTAATGGTTCATGCTGGTTTAAATTGCAGGACTTGATGGAGTTGGATTGGGGCTCATTTTACACCATAAAACTCTTGGGAAGTAAGTGCTATAGAACATATGTTTGTTATGTATATATCTATATGAATGAATGAATACTCTTATGAAAGTTTGTTAGAATAGTACTATAGCATTGGTTTTTTTTAGTGAAATTCATGATGGCTACAGGGGAAATTCATGTTGTCTTGCTGTTGTTTTTTGACTATTGACTTACTGTCTGTCGGGTTCAGGGCGTTTGATGTTCGATGCCTTCACATGCCTGTCAATGATCGAACACCTTTTCCAGGTATGAAACCCCAATGATTTGTTATGGCCATACAAAAATAAAATAATCTCACTTTTTCTCTTCCTTCATTTTTACCATGGTTTCTGAAACTCTGGGATGTCTCGTCTGTTAATTTGCAGAACTAGTAAAACTTGTTGAAGAAACCGTTAGACTTGAGCATGCCTCGCTCTCCAAATAAGCCAATTTATCTGGTAGGGGATTCCTTTGGAGGATGCCTAGCTCTGTCTGTTGCTGCTCGTAATCCTACTATTGATTTAGTATTGATCTTAGCCAATCCAGGTCAGTCTTTCAAGGTTAATTTCATTATTTTCAGAAAACGACAAAAATGGTTGCCTTTGCTGACACAGTTTTTTGTTCATTGTGTAGCTACATCATTTAACAGGTCTCCATTGCAGCCATTATTCCCTATTTTGGAGAATTTGCCGGATGAGTTACATGGGACAGTCCCATATCTTCTCAGTCTCATAATGGGTACATTATTATATACCTATAAATTGATCCATCCCTCAAAACGCATGATATATTATACTTTTACGGAATTAGGTGACCCAATGAAGATGTCAATGGTTAATATCGAAAAGAAGCTTCCTCCGAGCAAAGTACTCGAGCAGTTGTCTGATACTCTCGTCAGTTTGCTGCCAGCTCTCTCGGTAAAAACTGTTATTCTCTTCCTTAAAACGTTATGTTTTTTTCTTATCATATTGTATTCTTAACTGATTCCTTAGATACCTTTCTGTCGTGTTTGATTCATGGTTTCAGGGTTTGGCTGATATCATACCGAAAGACGCCCTTGTTTGGAAGCTGAAGTTGCTTCAATCGGCTGCTGCTTATACTAATTCCCGCCTCCATGCTGTCAAAGCCGAAGTATTAGTGCTAGCAAGGTCCTTATTCTCACCATGGATATATTGTTTTCTGCATTTTACTTTTGGTTTCAAAAGAATTTGAGTTCGACCGTTTTAATCATGCATAATCTTATTTTGTAAGCAGTAAATCATGAGCTGATTAAAAATATTTTCTTACCTTTTTCAGTGGCAAGGACTATATGCTTCCCAGCAGTGACGAAGCTCAACGTCTCCACCGTTCTTTAAAGAATTGCACAGTTCGCTGCTTCAAGGACAATGGCCACACTCTATTGCTGGTTAATCAAATATTTTCAAATCAATTGATCTTCTAAGTTACATTTCTTTTCTATCTGTGGTAACCAAGCTTGCCTTTTTTAGGAAGAGGGCATAAATTTGTTGACAGTTATTAAAGGCACCGGCAAATACCGTCGCTCAAGAAAGCGTGATCATATTTTGGATTTCCTACCTCCTAGTAAATCGGAATACAATCTTGTATTTGATGAAGTTGTCGGGTAATTAATTATGTTTTTCAAAAATATTTATATATATTAGATGTTTATCTTGATGCTTCTAGATGTAGCATTATAGAATTGTATAGCTATAGCTATAGCCTTTTTTTTACTTTGTTCGGAGTGCAAGGTTCATTTAATTTAGGCATTGCATATTGCATTCATCCTTAAATGAACTTTCATATCAATGACAATTATCATTATATATATATAAACTTATGTTTGATTTTATGAATGAATAACAAATGATGACGATTCTTCTATGCTGAAGTACACATTTAATAAACTGCAGATTATTGAATTACTCTTCTAGTTCAGTCATGCTCTCGACTTTACAAGATGGAACAATAGTAAAAGGTCTAGAAGGAGTTCCAAAGGAAGGTCCTGTCTTACTGGTAGGCTACCACATGCTGATGGGAATAGAAATTTATTCACTTGTCGAAGAGTTTTTGAAGGAAAAGGGAGTTTTGGTTCATGGCATAGCACATCCTGATTTATTTACGGGAAAAATGGAGACCTCGTCGAGTGAATTTTCTTTGACAGATTGGTTAAAAGTATTTGGGGCAGTTCCTGTAAGTGCGAGCAATATGTTCAGGTTGTTACAAAGGAAATCTCACGTTCTTCTTTACCCCGGAGGGGACACGAGAAGCTCTTCATTACAAGGTCCGATAATTCCCTTAATTTTCATTTCTTATTTTCTTTTTTGGTTTATGAAAAAATAAATGAAAATAGAAAATGCTCATGATTAGTCCTTCTAATTGGCTATAGGGGGAAGCATACAAGCTATTTTGGCCTAAACAACAAGAATTTGTTAGGATGGCTGCAAAATTTGGGGCCACAATCGTACCATTTGGAGCTGTCGGAGAAGATGACTTATTAGAGGTGACCATATTATCTTCTTTGTATCCACCCTGTTAAATTTTGATGTTGAAATTTTTACTGTTATATACTTGGCTACAAAATTTTTAGTAAGTTTATCGTATCGGTGACGTATTTGATATTCGCAGCTAGTTCTGGATTACAATGACCTGATGAAAATCCCATTTGTCAATGATTATGTCAGAGATACAGCTAGCCGAGCTGTCAGATTGAGGTATTTTGAAAATTGGAATGCTAATTATGAGATACTATCTGAATTTTCCTAACATTTACTGAGAAGCCAATATGTGTTTCCGATTGTAGGGATGAAGCTGCTGGGGAAGTTGCGAACCAATCGTTATTTCTTCCGGGGGTGTTGCCGAAGGTGCCGGGACGTCTCTACTATTTCTTCGGGAAGCCGATAGAAACAAAGGGAAGGGAGCAGGAGTTGAAAGACAAAGAAAAAGCAAATGAGCTGTACTTGGAGGTAAAATCTGAAGTGGAAGGCAAAGTATTGCTTACTTGTTGAAGAAGCGAGAGGATGATCCTTACAGGAATATCTTAGATAGAACAGTATACCGAGTATTGCATTCTCCATCCCGTGACATTCCAACATTTGAACCATAAGAAGAAGTATGGTTGATAAAGGTAAAAAAATTTGTCTTAAATAATACAGTAGTATACATTCTTCCACATTTGATGTTGTCCTTTTTAAAATCAGTTACATGTTGTAATACAGAATGCTAATGTACATATCGTGTAGTGAAAACCACAGGCTGCCATTTTTTCGTTTCCTGAAATAGCGTTTCCTTCCATTTTCCTTAAGAGTATTAGGGATGTTTGGTGGATCTATAGACTCTAGTAGACTTGTGAATGTCGTAATATCTTTCCCTTTAGGAATTTCTGAGAGGTCGAAATGTAAAAGCATTGTGTGTTTTGTTTCTCTATTTTCTCCTTCTCGCGCTTGAGCAAGTCGATGTCCATCCTTTTCGAATAAAGCTCGGGTGATTCTCACCCTTTCTAGCTAGCCATTCTTTTTCCTCACTGCCATCTATCAAATTCCGGATTCTCCACTGGGAATCAATAGTATGGACTGGTATAGGCCGTGGGTCAGAGTTATAGGATTAAACAGAACATGATTCTTTCTTTCTTTTTTTTAACTTTAAATTACAATGGTCTGCAAATAGAATGCCAAATATGGAGTACTTTATAAGTGGAGTAGGAACAACTTGCGACCACCTTTAGGACGAAGTATCCGATTCCAAGTAATGGCTACCTGACAGCTTAGCTAAGTTACTTTTTACATATTCTCACTTGTAAAAGACTTTGAATATACTAGATCAGCTCCTCGGAAAGATGACATCACTCTCCGGTGAGGGGACCATCCGTATGCACGGACATACCAGATTAAGCTCATTGTTTATCGATAACTCTAAGCTCAGTCGATTGCAGCATAACAACAGATTTCTGCAGTAAAACATATAGTAATAGAAATTCACATTCTCTAGGAAAATGTAGCTAAAAGTGATTCTATCCCTTAAGTATTTCCTCCATTCAAACATATTCTTCATATTGATTGACAAGAAAAGCCATTACAGTGCGAATAACAGGAGTTTTGCCAATATTAGTGGCTGTGAATGTGATGGAGGTCACGATCTATGCATCAAAGAGAACACGATTCTTCTTCCATTTTTCTCCGGAAGAGATTGAAAGTTGCAAAACAAGATCGGCATATGATCCACCAGTAACCCAACCAAGAGAATTCGAATCTTTAGTCAGCTTTGCAGTTTTCTATAAAAAGGAAAAATTGTCATCTCTAAAAGCCAGTAAGAGTTGTTTCGAGAGCAGAAAGAATTCATAAGATCATCATGTCTGGGTATGGATCATACAATTATAGGGGTCCTTCCTACACTAGCAACACCACAAGCCAGGTTGATACAGAAGGAAGGAGAAGGCCGATACGTCCCCTTCATGCCGAACCACAATGGTGGGAGCTATATCACGAAAACAGAGATTATCGAGCGCTGTTGTGGCACCTATAATCACTGAATATACCCACATCCCTGCTGCAAAAGTCGAGCCCTGGATAAATCATGGGGTTCCTGTGAAAAACCAAGGGTTTGCTGACGACAGGCATATGCCTTCGAGTCCAGTTATGGGTCATGGATATGCTGATGACAAAGGGCGTAGGCCTTCAAGTCCAGTGAAGGGTCACGCATATGCCGATGATAAATATCGTAGGCCTTCAAGTCCAGTGAAGGGTCACGGATATGCTGACGAGAAAATACCGTAGGCCTTCGAGTCCTGTGAAGGATCTTGGCTATGCTGATGATAAATGTCGTAGGCCTTCAAGTCCGGTGAAGGGTCTGATATGCTGACAGAAAATACACGTAGGTATTCGGAGTCCTGTGAAGGGATCTTGGCTATGCTGATCACATAAACATCGCACGCCTTCAAGTCCAGTGAAGGGTCACGGATATGCTGACGAAAAACATAGTAGGCCTTCAAGTCCCATGATGGGTCACGACAAAGGGCAGAGGCCTTCAAGTCCAGTGAAGGGCCACGGATATGCTGACGAAAAATATCATAGGCCTTCAAGTCCCACGAAAAAATATGGAGCAACCGGCAAGAAAGTGGAGTAGGTCTTCAAGTCCAGTGAAGGCTTATGGAGCAACCAAGGGAAAATGGACGACTCCTTCAAGTCCACTGAAGCATTATGGAGCTGCTGACGAAAAAATTTCAAAACCTTCAAGTCCGGTGAAGAATCATGGAGATACTGATGAAAAATGGCGCAGGCCTTGAGTCTCATGAGAAGGGTTATGAATATGCAGAGGAGAAAATGCATAGGCCTTCGAGTCCTGTGAAGGGTTATGGATATGCAGAGGAGAAAATGCATAGGCCTTCGAGTCCTTATGGAGCTAACTGATGAAAATTGGCGAAAGCCTTCGAGTCCCGTGAAGAATTACGGATATGTTAATAAGGAGAAAATGCATAGGCCTTCAAGTCCAGGGAAGAATTATGGAGCTCCGAATAACCAACGACCAATGGAGGTTGAAGATTTCATCTCCGAAGTGCAAACTGAAGCTAGCAGGCCTAACAATATTCGTTCCTATCAAGGCAACAAACTGGCGTCAGACTCCTACAGAACAATAATAATGGTTATTATGATCAGAACTACAACACCATTAATGATCAGTACTACCCGAGAAACGACAACATGATCAGGTCGACGGAACCTAGCCTTGTTACCAATGGTGGATGGGCTAGACCAACCTCGTACAACATGGACTGCACCGCCAAGTGGGTCCCTCAGTAGCCCCATCAGTCGATATCGGCTCAGCGGTAGGGATGCTCGAGGAAGCTGTAAAACCTTCTTACAGTTATGCAACCCAACCAGCTATGCGGTATTCTGTTCCTGTTTTTCAGGCTAAATTCGGAAACGCATAATTCGGATGTTATTGATAGCAGGGAAGCTGCAAAGAGATATGGAAACTTTAGTTTAGTGTCCAGGCCCGTGGATAACTATACGGCAACCATTGACAGCACAGAAGCTACAAGAAAATATGGAGGTTTAAGGGTTTGAGAATTATATCAACACATCCTGGAAATTAATATATATTTCTGGGTTTGGGATTCACTCTAGTATGTATTTCATTGTTAAGTTGGCATTACTATTAATCTGTGTGAGCATGTTATATTTTTATTACTACATATGTCAGTACTAAAATAAGCTTAATAGTGAGCAGCTACAGTAAAATTGTGATCAAGTATTGTTGTAGTTCCTTTCCAGATCCTTATTCTCGCAAGCATGTTTCGCCTTACATTCACTTTTCGCAAAGTTTATTATTCTTTTTCTGATCAAAAATGAGTTGTAAAGTTTCGCGAGCGCATACACGTATATATATATATGAAATAGATTACCAAGTATTATGGGACGGAAATTTTTGTATAATATACACAAAGAAATTAGTACATGAAATAAACGCTATGGTTCTAGAGTCTCTCTCGGCGCACCTGTAGTAAGGCTCTGCGTTTTGCCGTTTCTGATCGGAGGAGAGGCTTATCCCGATTGCATTTTCTCTGGGTTTTGCTGGTGGCGATGTCTTCTACGAGTGGATTCGAAGTCTGGCGGTGCTTTTGGATTAGAACGGGATGTGTTGAATGGCTCTATTGGGAAGGTTACTGAGAAATCGAATGCTCGTCATACGGGCTAGTCTATTTGGAAATAACAGATCTAGATCGGCGACGAATACCTTGCATTTCATCTCGAGGTAGTCGAGAATGGCGAGAAATTTTTAAGTCGTTTGAAGTTGAGAAATGGCAGAATGCACTAATTGGTTTTTAATATGGAGATATCCCTAAGTTCTCCAAGTTTAAAGTACTTGTTATGAATCGTTGGGGTTCTTCTGAGCTAGTAGTGTTCATCTTGTGAAAGAGGATCATTCATTCTGAAACTTCAAATCCAGAGGCTAAGATCTCTGCGCTCACTAGCGGGATTTCGTTATCGTTAACAGCGGGCCTCTTCTAAAAGAATGGAAAGCAGCCATGGACTTCTCTGTAGAGGAAGTGGAGAAAGTTCCCTATTTAGGTTAAACTTATATCTGCTTCCTTTAGTATTTTGGGCGTGAAGACTTTCTCTGGTATTGGCAGTGTTTTGGGCGCCGCTCATCGCTGATCAGGGTGCAACTAGTCGGTCCGGTGGTTTTGCCAGAACTCAGGTTGGCGGACACGTTGTTAGTCCTTTCCCTGATAAAAGTACAGTGTAGATGACATGGATGGTCAGTTCTTCCAGGAAGTTGAATGAGTGGATTCACTCGACCTGTGATGGATGCAAGAAGCCATGATACTTGACTAATAAGTGCCATGCAGGATTCAAGTTGGCTCAAGTTTGAGAAGGGAGGTGATAGTGTAGGTGATGAGGGAGTAGAGGATACTGGTCAACGGTGGGAAAGAGAAGAATTACCTAGGCCAACTTAGCTTGGCATTGACATTTGCAGAAACTTTAAGGAATAAGGAGGCAGGAATTCCCTTCCTTGAGTTGAGGCTAATTTGTGGACTCAAGTCACTCCAAAAGAAGAACATGACTCCAAAGGAAAGAGAAGTTGGTTGTGTCTTCTAAAACTGTGTTGAGTGTACCATCTTTGGGTGTAGGTGGTCTGGTGGTATTTGAGAAATATGGAAGTAAGGTCCTCATGGTTTATGGCTCTGGATAAGAGTTTGCAATCCATCTGGTTTAGTGGAGAGGCAGACTAATAACACTGGACATGTCCCTGAAAAGGGATGATGTTAGGGAGCTGGAATATAAGGGGGTTAGAATTCCCACTTGAAGCAGTCAGAGATAAGATGACTGATTGTGGATAGGAAATTGTTACTGTGTGGTGTGATAGAGACTAGAGTACATATTGAAAATATTGAAAAAGTTTTGGGAAGGTTGTAGAGTTAGAGATTGTGGCAGTTGATTCACAATGGTTCGTGTCATCACCTTAGAAGAGAAGTCTGAATGACTGGGAAAGTACGAGGTAGTAGATGTTCAGTTAAACGCACAATGAGTTCACTATAGTTTGATAGTGGATTCTTTTCCTGATGAATTGGACGATTGTTTACCGAGTTTTGTTGAGGTCAGCGATAGAAGTTTGCTTTGGAGGGACCTTATTGTCTTAGAATAAGGAGTTGGGGGTTCATGGATTACTAAAGGCTGACTTCAGTGCAATGTTGAGGTGCTCTCGATAAATTGGGTGGCTGTCCTTTAATGCCTTCTGATATTTGGGAGTTAGGGAGTTTGATCAATGTATCTGTGATGTTGGATTGGTGGAGATCACAAGTCATGGCAGCCAGTATACGTGGTCCAATTATCAGGATGTAGCAGATCAAATCTGGTGCAAACTAGATAGAAGCTTCATGTATCTTAGCTATAAAGATTCTTTCACTGGTATAAATACTGAGATTTTGAAACCTGGATTGTTAGATCATTCCCCTGATTGTCCATTTAGGTAGGTTTGAGAGAAGTAAAAAAGGCATTTAGATTTTATAACATGTGGATGCAACATCCTGCTTTTAATTCTCTGGTAATTGAAGCTTGGAGCCAGGAATATCAGGCACTCCTATGTTTAGTCTTTGGCAGAAGCTTAAAGTTGTGAGGAAGGTTCTTCAGAGATTAAATCGTAGAGAGTTTCTTATGCTGGAAGACTTCAATTAATTCAATCAGTTTTGCGTAATTTGCAAGTTTATTGGTGTCTGGCGTTCCTCCTTCCTAAAGCTGTCATTAAGTTGATTGATAGTAAATGCAGGTCTTTCTTATGGTCTCGGGCTAGAAAGATCGAAAAGGTGTCATGTGGCTTGGGTTACAGTTTGTAAACCTCGTGAAGAAGGGGGCCTAGGGATTACTGATCTAGAAAAATGGAACAAAGCAGCTATAGGGAAGCAGATATGAAAGATTCTATGTGAAAAGGCTTCTCTTTGGGCTATTTGGGTAAATCAGAACAAATTATATAAATTGAGCTATTGAGGAGTCCGTAAACCTCCGACTCCAGTACTGCATGGAGCAATTTGTTAAAATTGAGAGATATGTGCTCAAACCGTTCTATAAGTATGTGTTGGAAAATAGATCACAAGCTTCTTTTTGGTATGATCCATAGGTAAATGGAATGGCTCTATTTGATATATTCCCTAATATAGGCCTTGTTGATGTTGATGTGAGAAGAATGCTAGAGTTGTGTGAGTTATGGAAAGACGGGGAATGGAAGTTGCCTTTGCCAATAACCAATGATATTGCTCTAGCTTGGGAGATGGTTCGCTCTGTGGAGATCTCAGATAATCTGGAGGATGTTGTATACTGGACTGCTGCTGTCTCAGGTCAGTATTCTATTAATTCTGGTTATGAAACTATTCGGTTGCATAGTAGTAAAGTGTATGTGGTCTAAACTAGCGTAGAATAAAAGTTTGATTCCTAGAATTAGCATGATTTTGTGGATGGCTATTCGAAATCGTTTGGCTGTGAAAGCTAAAGCTTTTCAAATGGGGAATATGTCAAGACGCTGCTTGTTGTTTCTGTGGTCAGTATGATGAATCTTTGGAACACTTGTTTTTTGAATGCTCATTTTCAGAGCAATCTGGTTAAAAGTGATGCCATTTTGTAGTATTTTTTGGCGTCCGAAACTTGATGGAGGTGGGAACTAAACTGATTTATCAAGAAGACAGTAGACAAATCAAGCTTGGCAAGTTTGAGGAGACTAATGTTTGTTGCAATTGTTTATTTCCTTTGGTTGGAGAGAAATGGTATAGTGTTTCAGCATATAGAATGGGTGTACTAAGCACGTTATGGAAAGAGTCAGTTCTGCTGTGCTGCTTTGCTACTCATATTCCTAGTAGAACAGTTCTGAATTTGTTAATTAGTTGGAGAGTGTAATTACTTGTTATTTTGAGAGTTGTAGTTTGTATAAACTTAGGCTGTTTGTCTTTTTTGGTTAATAAAGTTGTTAGTTTGACAAAAAGATAATAATTAAATTCGCATACATTTTGAAGGAAGTGAATGCGAATCGACAGTCTCTAATGTGTAATCTTGCATTAAGCCTGGTCGTTAATTCAGATAAGGAGCCAGTAATGAAGTTGATTGAAGTGTTTGTTTGCTTTTCCAGAAATTCCAAAACACAATGTCCATATATACTATTCAACATATACTACTCGAAGCCAAGATCGCCTGGCCTGGCCTGGTAGTACCAGCTAATGAATTTGTCTAAAAGGATAGGATAATCATGTTCTTTTTCGTACCCACCAAAGCCTAATAAAGATCATACCCTGCACCGCACCATCAAAACGTAGTTTTTATTTACTGGACATGAAGAAATTTCAACAATCTAATCTATTTACCAAAACTATGTTGGCCAATAACTTAACTACAGGAAGAAAGTACATTGTATGCCATCATCTCAAATACCCCATTTGCTGTTCAAAAGTAGCCAAATAATTTTAACTATTAGGTGATTACTGATTTGAATTGTTTTTAAATTTATGAGGCTCTGAAATCAAAACAATAAATTTGGGATATATATATATTTAAATAAGTTGAGGATTTAAATATATTTTAATTAAAATAAAGCTACGGCCATCTCAGCAAAATTAAAGGTATATAGTAAAAATTTAACAGATTGTAGAGTGATTATATTCGGTGTTTTGTATCATGCAATTTTTTTTTTATTAGAGAGGGTAATCGCCTTTCATATTGGTTAGCGAATATGAAACAAAAACCATCCACTCTACACAATGGGAAAATGCTAATCCCACCAAGCTTTTCCAGAAATCCACGAAAATATGCTCAGAAATTCGTCACTAATATACCCTACATAATGTAACTCTTTTCTATGTTTAATGAAAGTCACATCTTTTAAATTTAAAAAAACGATTTGTGAACTAAAGATAAGTTGATGTATGAATTCGTATAGTGTAGTTAAATTAAAGTATGACCAATATGGTGATTCACGCGACTCAGATGGGAGGGTAATCTGCGCCAAGTCAGTTTACGCTTGGACGATTGGTGATGTTAAATCCATTGAAGCTTTTGCAACTATTACTGTTTTGGAGCAAGCCTCCTTTTGCGGTCTTCATACTTTTGTTGTAGAGTCAGATGCCAATGTTGTTGTAAATGCAGTAGATGGTGTAGCTGATTTTTTTCCTTTGTCATGATGCAACTTGGTAGAGGATATTAGTGCTCTTGTTTCTAATTTTGCCCATTGTAGCCTCACTTTTGTAAGGAGGGCAGGGAAACCTCTTAACGCATTCTATTGTATATTTTAAAGGCAATTAGATTCTTTGACATGACGATTTGAATTACTGAAAGCTCATTTTAATCTCAAAAATATATATCAAGCATAACTTATAATATTGAAGATTTCACTAACACCAACTTACGTATATCAGTCAATTAGTGATCAATATAATTATGATACGTGTTAGATGACATGTCACACATTTTGCCACATCACTAACTTTTGCAAAGAAAATGTGGATTTTTGATGATGTGTCAAAAATTTTTACTGAGTCAATTGACACGTGTCACAAATATATTGGTTTGTTAGGCGATTAGGCGTCACATATCTACAAATTAGCGCTGAGATAGATATGTATAGCATGCGTAGCGAAAAATGTGAGGAATTTTTAAGCTAATAAAATAACGTGAGGGACATAATATATGTTACAGTTAAAATTACGAGATAAAATTTGAGGTACGAAAAGTCAATAATAACCTTTGAGGTAACATAACAATGTCGACATTTAGGATCACTCGCGCGTATATAATTAGCAGGGAAATTATAAATGTAAACTTTAAAAAATAAACGTCAACATTTTGAAACGAATGGAGAAAGAGGTGAACATTTGTAGTGAGCCGGTTTCCATTTGCGGTTGGACACCATAATGGCCTTAATTAACATTAATCTTCCGCGAGCAATGGGAATTCGTCCGATCAAAGCCTTAGTAGCAATGCTATTGTAGGTCAAGCTTTTTTTTTCTCGTTTAGCTCTTTTGCTATTATGTATTATGTAGTAATTTTTTTATTCAAGGCAAATGTTACGAATGCAGGTCATAGTAGCTGAGCAATACCATTGCGGTTCTACATCATAATTAACCTCACAATTGCTAATTAATAAGACCGTGCTACAAATTCTCAGTAATTCGTGATGTTACTCCTACATGCTATATACAAGTAGCGCACCCATATAATTAGTGTACGAAGTAAATTTAGGAAGTGAAAAAATCAAATGAAAGGGAAAGGAAGATCAAAGTTTGACTTGATTGATTCATTCATTCATTCTCACTTCCTTCCACGCATATTCTCACTATTACTAAACAACAACAACAAATGATCAAAGTACGTTAACTTTGAAAGCGATTTGCTTTTCTCTTCTTTCTTTGGCTACATTAGCTCTCTCTGCACGAAGTTCACTACTGGGTTAGTATTTCACTAATCCAAATACCTTATATATACTATACATTGTAAGTCTTCATTCTTCGTACGTACGTTATATTCCCAGTCTCAGATTCAATCGTTCATATAGCAAAACTCAACTTTACCTTCAACTGCCTGCCCTCGTTAATTGTGCTCATTCAAGAAGACTAGATGCCGAGTCTTTGGAATTTTCTGCTAACTGTTGCTTTATTTGTTCCTCCCACTCAATTTCTATCTTGGAACATCAGCCCTTTGTTCCCTGTTATGTTCAGAGTTAGTTAGTGGTGCATGATTTGTTGTCATTATAGAAAACCCAGATAGAAATGTTGAAAGGGGTCTTTGGTTGAACTTTGAAGGAATGGGTTGTGTATTCGGTAAAGAGGTGTCCTCTGGCATTGTAAAGAATCTAGGGTGGACAATAAATCGAGGGTTCAATCCAATGGGAAAGCAGAGAACAATGTTGTTCCCGTGGCAAACATCGATACCCATAATGTCGTCGAGTCCAAAACAATGAAATTCAGCAGCGAGAACAGAGAAGTTAGTTGGTGGAGAGAAAAAGCTGAGAGGAGTGAGGAGGAGGTCTAAGGCCAACCCCAGGTTGAATAACATTCCTACCGCGAGTGGAGGAGGTGGCTGCTGTGTGGCCATCCTGGCTCTCTGCAGTTTGTGGGGAGGCACTCAGTGGGTGGACTCCCCGACGAGCAGATTCATTCGAGAAAATTGACGAGGTGAGATTCCTTCCAGCTTTTTTTTTTTAGATTGCATTGTGTGTATTTGATTTGTAGGGTAATAGTAGATTTGCTACTTTTTCTAGACTCTTTGTTAACTTCGTTTGGTTTCGTATTTTGTGGCTTTGTTTGAGTAACCTTCTGTTTAAATTTTTGGGAGCTAATTTCCTTTGAAATTCTTCATTTGTGTTAGATTGGTCAAGGAACCTACAGTAACGTGTATAAAGCTAAAGATTTGGTGACTGGTAATATAGTTACTGAAGAAGGTTCGTTTTGACAATCTGGAACCTGAGAGTGTGAAATTCATGGCCAGAGAGATTCTCATTTTACGGAGATTAGACCATCCGAATGTTATAAAGCTAGAAGGTTTAGTTACTTCAAGGATGTCATGTAGTTTATACCTGGTATTTCAGTATATGGACTATGATTTGGCTGGACTAGCTGCATGCCCCGGTGTGAAGTTCTCAGAGGCACAAGTCAGTCAATCTTTCTCTTGTAGTTTGTGTGAAAGTAGATGGCTAGATACTGATATGCATTTGCACTGGGGAATAATATTCATCTGAATTGCATTTGCTTTGTAGGTCAAATGTTTTATGAAATCTTAACTATTGTCTGGACTTGAGCATTGCCACAATCATGGTGTTCTTCATCGAGACATCAAAGGGTCAAATCTTCTTATTGATAGTGGTGGAGTGCTTAAGATAGCTGATTTCGGTTTAGCGTCTTTTTTTATCCAAACCACAAGCATCCCATGACTAGCCGTGTATTTACTCTATGGTATGAACCGCCTGAGCTTCTTCTTGGAGCTACTGATTATGGAGTAGGTGTAGACCTCTGGAGTGCAGGCTGCATTTTGGCCGAATTATTGGCTGGAAAGCCTATTATGCCTGGACGTACAGAGGTAAACATTAGTGTCTTGGCTGTGAGAATTGAGTTGGTCATTTCCTTTGTGTCAATGCCCCTAGTCTCTTTCTCAATTTCATTTGAAATTGACCCTGCTCATCCTTAACATGAATTCTTACTATCAAACTGCAGTTGGTAGTTACTCATAAATTTGAGTCGATAATAGTGAAGTTCTTTCATTCTGTGTTTTAATTGCATTGACCTGGATATTACTTTCATTTAGTTTAGGAATGATATTAGAGGCAATACTCATTGACAATTTGTCTTTCCTCTTATATAGGTAGAGCAATTGCACAAGATATACAAGCTTTGTAGTTCTCCTTCAAGATGACTATTGGAAGAAATCCAAATTGGCAACTGCAAGACTATTATTTAAGCCCCCCGAACCTTACAAAAGATGTATAAAGAGAAACATTCAGAGGCTTTCCTTCATCTTCAATTCCCCTCATTGATACGCTCCTTTCAATGGATCCAGCTGAACGTCAAACAGCAACATGTGCATTAAGAAGTGATGTAAGTTGAGTATTTTGATATGAAAGTTCCACCTTTTTTTGCTTTTTGTGTGTTTCAATACACACACACACGTTCTTAATGCACTTTCCATGATTCTTTCTGTTTGTCTTTGGTGACACTCTTGAAATTTAAGGTTTTCTGCAAATACAACATACCCTGTAACGTCCACTTTTGCCGCTATTTTTGTTTTCTTCTACAGTTTTTCACTATGGAGCCTTATGCATGTGAACCATCCAGTCTTCCCAAATATCCTCCAAGCAAGGAGATGGATGCTAAACGACGAGACAATGAAGCTCGGAGGTGATGTCTTGGTTTTCACCTTTCTATATTTCTGATGTTGCTTAAGTTGTTGCTGAATAATCCAACATGCTAAAGGGTATCGAAACTGTTGATAAATATAAATGGCTGAAGTTTTCTTTTACCTCTTCGTTCTGGTTGTCGACAGAAAGTGCTAGAATCTATAAGCTTTTAATTATTGAGTTGGTGAATCAGGACTCGGTATGTTATAGAAAGTTGGAAACTGCATTGTGTTTGAATTTGTGCATTGTTGGATGGCTGTTTCTGCATTCCTGACGTTTCCTTTATGCACACATGCAGATTAAGAGCTGCTGCAAAAGCTCAAGCTCAAGCACAAGTTGATGTTGCTCGGAAAATGCGATCACGTGATCGTGCTGCTCCAGAAGCTAATACTGAACTTCAGACTAATCTTGATGTACGTCTAATAATTACTTCAATTAAAAAACAATATATTCATTTTTATGTACGGAGTATTTGGCTGAACTATCTTCTTAAACTCCTCTGTTACTGCTTACATCATATATAGTGAGCTCAGTGGAAAACCCATGCTTATCTAGGTCCAAATCCCTGGCTGAATCCTTTTTCTCAGAAAGCCATTACTAGTTATTGTCCTTTAAAGCTTCAAATAGAAACATTGGAGAGGACAATACAATATTTACCCCTAATTTATCCTGTCTCATTTTTGTCCTGCGTAACAAATACATCCAATGTGTTTAGCCCTATCCTATATTTATGGAAAGATAAAAGGTCGAAGAAGCTCATGCCTCTTGGTTTCCAATCAAGTAGTAGATTACCTAGTTTATTTTAGATTACTTCTTTAAAAAGTTTTCATTTTTTTGTTAACTGTTTCCATTCCACGTGAAACAGAGAAGACGCCTTATTACACACGCTAACGCAAAGAGCAAGAGTGAGAAGTTTCCGCCACCTCACCAGGATAGATCCCTGGGCTTTCAATTGGGGGCATCTCAGCATATCGACCCTTTATACGTTCCTACTGATGTCCCATTCAGCACCTCATTCAATTATTCAAAAGATCGGATTCAAACTTGGTCTGGTCCATTGGCTGCTATCGGAGCTCCGATTCAGAAGAAGCCTGATAAAAGTAGTCGTAACCGTGTTAAAGGGAGAAGTGGCATTCTTTGAATGTTCTCGCATAGAAGAAAGCTATCACCTGCAAAATTTGTGTTTCCAGGATGATGTTAGTCTCCCATTGTAGTTTCCCTGCTCGGTAAGATTGAAAAGGAAGAAAAAAAGAAGACGAAAGAATTATGTTCGATTTATTCGATAAATTTCCATCGATATTGTATATGGTGAATCATTGGAGTTACTTTTGTGTGAAAGATTAGCAAAATAGTTGTTTAGATTAATGAAAAGTTATTCTTTTGATACAATCTCTGAAATTTAGTACTGAATAGTTATTTTGCCACCTTATCTAGGAAGATGCAATTTATAGTTCATTTATCAAAAAAGTATAGATGAAATAAAGTATATATTTATTTTAACAAGTATTTTTTCAAACAGAGAGAATAGAAATCCGCCATTTTCTAAAAACCATGTCTGGAGTCTCTAATTACTATTGCTCCTTATTGAAACGCTGCGTCGATTCCAAAAGCCATTTCCAAGCAAAGCAAATCCATTGTCTCATCGCGAAAACCATTGCGGACCCAGAAATATATCTCCTCAACAACCTCCTGGGAACGTATGGTAAGTTTGGCAATTTGCAGTATGCACGCCGCCTGTTCGATCAAATGCACCATCCAAATGATTTCTCCTGGAACACTATCCTCTCTGCTTATTCTCGATCTGGGCATGTATCCAAGATGGAAGAAGTCTTCTACGCCATGCCATATCGTGATGGGGTGACCTGGAATTCCCTCATTGCTGGTTATGCCAGTCATTGTTTGGTTAATAAGGCAGTTAAGGCTTACAACTCAATGTTGAGGGACGGAGTGGGTTACTTGAACAGGATTACATTTTCAACAATGCTCAAGTTATGTTCTAGTCATAGCTTTTTTGTTTTGGGGCAACAAATTCATGGGCACATACTGAAATTTGGATTCGAGTCATATTTATTCGTGGGAAGCCCTTTGGTGGATATGTATGCAAAGACAGGATTGATATATGATGCCCAGCGGGCTTTTGAGGAGATGAAGGAGAAAAATGTGGTTATGTACAACACAATCATGACAGGCCTTTTGTCGTTTGGAATGGTGAAAGATGCACAAAGGCTATTTAAAATGATGAAGGAAAGGGATTCTATTTCATGGACACTAATGATAACAGGACTAACAAGAAATGGTTTAGAATTTGAGGCTCTTGATATTCTTAGAAAAATGAGACTCCATGGATTGCCTATGGATCAGTACACGTTTGGAAGTTCACTGACTGCATGTGTTGGAGTTGAAGCATTGAAACAAGGAAAAGAGATTCATGCTTTTGTAATCAGGACTGATCATAAAGACAACGTCTACGTGGGTAGTGCTCTTGTTGATATGTATTGTGCATGCAAGAACATAAGATATGCAGAATCTGTTTTTAATAGAATGCCCAGCAGGAATGTTGTATCGTGGACCGCAATGCTAGTGGGCTATGGTCAGAATGGTTATAGTGAAGAAGCTGTGAAGATATTTTGTGATATGCAAAGGAACGGGATTGTGCCAGACGATTACACTCTTGGAAGTGTTATTAGTTCTTGTGCAAATCTTGCTAGCTTAGAAGAAGGTGCTCAATTTCACGACATGCCCTTGTTTCTGGTTTAGTTTCGTTCCTTACAGTTTCAAATGCCCTGGTTACCTTGTATGGTAAATGCGGAAGCGCCCAATGATGCCCATAGGCTGTTCAATGAGATGAAAATAAAGGACGAGTTTCTTGGACTGCACTTGTTTCAAGCTATTCTCAGTTTGGAAAGGCGAAGGAAGTAATTCATTTGCTCGAAAATATGTTAGCCCATGGTCTGAAACCTGATGGAGTTACTTTTATTGGAGTTATAACTGCTTGCAGTAGAGCAGGATTGGTTGAGAAAGGAAAAAAATATTTCGAATCGATGACGAAAGGAGCATGGAATTGTCCCAATCCTTGACCACTACACATGCATGATTGACCTTCTAAGCCGAGCTGGAAGGTTAGAAGAAGCTAAAATATTTATCGACGAAATGCCTTTTCCTCCGGATAAAATTGGTTGGACGACATTGCTTAGCTCATGTACACATGGTGGTAATATCGAGATTGGAAGTTGGGCAGCTGAATCTCTTCTGAAACTTGATCCCAAAAACTCAGCAGTACATGTTTTGATCACGAGACTCTATGCTGCAAAAGGTTATTGGAGTGAGGTAGCTCAAGTGAGGAAGACAATGAGAGATAAGGGCGTGAAGAAGGAACCAGGATATAGTTGGATAAAATACAAAGGTAAATTGCACATTTTCTCAGCAGATGATAATTCTTGTCCGTTCTCAGATGAGATATATGCCGAACTAGAGAAACTAAACAGCAAAATGATAGATGAAGGGTATGTACCAGACATGACTTCTGTTTTCCATGATGTTGATGAGTCAGAGAAGAGAAAGATTCTTAACCGTCATAGTGAGAGGCTTGCGATTGCATTTGGGTTAATATTCGATTCCACGTGGCATACCCATTAGAGTATTTAAAAATCTCAGGGTTTGTGGGGATTGCCACACTGCAACCAAATATATTTCTAAGATAACTCAAAGAGAGATAATAGTAAGAGACACAGTTCACTTCCACGAGTTTAAAGATGGTTCATGTTCCTGTGGGGATTTCTGGGTGAACCATGTCATAAATAAGAGTAGCACTTTCCTGCAAGATGAAATTTTGATGGAAGTAATCAGCACTCAAATGCTGGCATGGATTATTTCGTCCAGATTTGAACCATTATTGCTCATCCCATTCTTCTTATCTACATAAGATCAATCCAGTGTTCGGAATGTTTTGGTCTCCTAGACGCTCCTCCGATTGGACGGAAGACTTGTTATGCACGCTTTAAAAGTTATAATTGAGTTTTTATGGGTGAGGGTGACTGTAGAAAAGTGCATCAAGTTTTCCATTAGGGAGCAGGCATTTTGTATCTGAGTGCTGATTACTTCCAATTTTTCTTTTTGGGTGAGGGTGACTGGAGTTCCCATTTTGTATCTGCTTCTCTGAAAATTTTCACACAGAAATACGTTCCGTTCACAATTTCATGTATAAAAGAAAAATTCAAGTTCGTCCTTTCTTTTATTTCTTCACCTAGATAATAAAAATAGAATTAGAAATTGTCCAACCATATGCTGCATAACAAACGCATCCTATTGAATTAAATTAGGAATAATGGACTACACAAGTGGGAACGGTGCTATCCATCGATAGGATGCGAAGAGTTTAATCATAGGTAATATCTTAATCATCCTATTAAATAAATGGAAGATTCATTCAACTGAAATGTTATCCATGTAATATGTTTGCAATGCCGATAAAAGATAACCCATCCAGTGGCTTTAATCTCCAGAAAACTGTCGAATAAAATACACCCCAAACCAAAATATCTAAAGTACCACCCAGTCCAAGACCTTCGCAAGAAAAACTATAACCAAATCATTCTAATCTAGCATAAATTTCAGAACCACGCACATTTAAAGCATCTTTTACCAAGATCACATCTAAAGCACTTTTATCAAGATCAATGTAGTTGTTTATCAAATTAAATGTTAAAGGAAATCAACTAGTACTTTAGTTACTCAATAAAAAATTTTATAGGCGTGATAGAGACTTTTCAGATTTGTTCAGATTGCAATTGATTCGCAAATTTTATTATCAAATCGACATCCAACGCATAGTGTTTTGTTAGCGAATAGTAATTTGACATATGTATATAAGAATTTTGAGTTTAATTAGGTTTCAAGTTACAATATTAAGTCAATGATATTATTTTTTTCCCTTTTCTAATTAGAAAATCAAAACACAATAAAAACATAATAACTCATAATAAAATTCTACCAATTACTTTTTCCTAATATAATAATTTTATTACTAATCAATTTCCTATCTATTATTTTTTTTAAAAAAAAATCTTGATAAAATTATAATACACCATATTTTTTCTATGTTTTTATTAAACATTTTTTTCCTAATTAAAATTCATGATATTCTTTTTTCTATTCCTAATTAAAAAGGACATCATCTTCTTTTTTGTCCTATTGAAACGGGCATATTGTTAAAAAATTATTTCTAATCAAATAATAATATATATTACTTTTTTCTAATTTTTTAGTAAACTATATTCCTAATTTAAAAATTTGAGTTTAGTTAGGTTTCAATTTACAATTTTAAGTCAATGATATTTTTTCCTATTCTAATTAGGAAATCAAAACACAATAAAAATATATTCGTAATAAAATTATAATACACTATATTTTTCTAATTTTTTTATTTAACAAATTTTCCTAATGAAAATCCATTATATTTTTTTCTATTCCTAATTAAAATGGGCACATCTTCTTCTTTTCATATATAAAGGCATATTGTTAAAAATATTTATTCCTAATCAAATTAAAATATATATATTTTTTTCAAATCTTTTTATTAAACTATTACTCCAAATAAAAATTCGCTATATCTTTTGAATATTCGTAATTAAAATAGACATATCTTATTTTTTAAACAAATAAATTTTTAATTTTAATAGGATTGTAGATTTTTATTAACGAATAGTAATTTGACACAGTATATATAAGAACTCTGAGGCTTAATTAGGTTTTATTCTTTTTCCTTTTCTAATTAGGAAATCGAAACCACAATGAAAGATAATAATTCCTAATAAAATTCCACCAATTACTTTTTTTAATATAATAATTTTATTTCTAATCAATTTACTATCTATTATTTTTAAAAAATCCTAATAAAATTATAATATACTATATACTATATCCTTTTTTTATTAAATATTTTTCTAATTAAAATTCATTGCTATTTTTTTTCTTATTCGCTAACTAAAACGGACACATGCTTTTATTAACAACTGACTGGATTGTGAATATTGTTAAAAATAATAATTCCAAATCAAATAATAATATATATTAATTTTTTCTAATTTTTTTATTAAACTATATTCTGTAATTTTAGAACTTTGAGTTTATTTAGGTTTTGATTTCTGAATTTTAAGTTGACGATATTTTTTCCTATTTTAATTAGAAAATC